>JANHJO010005276.1:107150-117725 GCA_032468235.1 Pseudoxyrhopus heterurus | reverse complement strand
ATTTACTTCCTTTGTTCATGTTTATGTTTATACTTATACCTGCTATCTTGTACATGCTTGACAAATAAATAAATAAAAATTAACTGGATATTACTGGTGATATCTTCATGGTGATGGCGGCTGCTGCTGATTCTGCACGCTTCAAACGTTCTGATAAAGAAATGATGCATAATATTTTATTTATTTACATTTATATTATTTTTCAAAATGTTTATTACTCACAAGGATTCCTAGAAGGTCTAGGGCCTAGAAGGGAGAGAAGCAATCAGTTTGGACTTGCAACCATATATGGATAGCACCTGTAATGATTTCTATGAAGAAGACATGCGTAATTGTAACATGATGCGTAATTGTAACATGATGATTTCTATGAAGAAGACATGCGTAATTGTTATATGAAATTGGTCATGAAACATCATTTATCAAAAGGTAGCCCATTCCCTTAAAATGCTTCTTACAATCTATCTTTGTGTTCTGGGCAGATGGGAAAAATTCTAAATAAATAACAGTCACCTACCATTTTTGTTGTCTAAGAATGAGTTTATTTTTGTAAATAAGGATGATGTAGAATATTGGTATTTTTGTAACATGAAAACCTCACATTTAATTTTTAAAAATTAAAATGCTGGTTTTAAAAAAAAAAAAATCAATTGGGACAAGAAACCTAATGACAACACTTATGATGCCCTTTCCCTAGCAAAAACAGCAAGGCTGAAACTTTTATGGCATGCTTCAGTTTGGCCTTCTGCTTTCACCAGCTCCACTAGAGATTTCCACAGTGGGGATTTCAGAAGGGAGCAAGTGAATAAAACAACATGTGCTGTCACGTTGCAAGCTCCGCTGCTTTATTATATGTGCATTGAGAGTGAATGATGTGCAAAAGGTTAGAGTCTTTTTATCTTTTATTTGGAGGACATCAGTTTGACTATTTCTGATCTAGTCTATTAAAAAAAGCTAGTTGATATGAATATTTTCACAACCAGTCAGAACCTCTTTAGGAGTGTATTGGGCAAAGTTGAAGCCAAAGCAAAGAAAACCCTATCACATGTTCTTATCACTGTATCTTTGATTGGGGGAAAAAGAACATTTCTTTCAGTGTTGTTATGAGTGTTCAACAAGCTTATTTAGGAAGAGATGATAACCTAGTTTACACTAAGATTTGAAGTAGCTTGAACTGTGTTGGGAACTTGGGAAATATATTTGTAGTGAATCAAGATGTAGCAATAATGCAGGAGTTATTTCCTTTCCCCAGTTAAAGTTCTAAGAGTGGCATATTGAATTACGTGAGGCTTCAAAGGTGGGTCATTCAAAGATGGGTTCTGAATTTCAGGATCTATCTACTTTTCCAACTAATTTAGAGCTCTAGAAACCATTAAAGTTCTTGGCATGTAAATATAGGATAGTGGAGTACATTTATATTTTCTTTTTAGTCATAAATATTTATGTTAGAAGTTTTCTTCAGGTTAGATTAAAAAAGAAATAAAAAGTGTTGAAATCAAGGAGAGAATCAACCTACAAATTAGAAATTTTTATAGAACAATTAATCAGTGGACTGGCTTGCCTTCAGAAGTTGTGGATGTTCCATCACTGGAGGTTTTTAAGAAGAACTTGGACAATCATTTGTCTGAAATGGTATAGGGTCTCCTGCTTGAATATGGGGTTGGACTAGAAGAACTCCAAGATCCATTTCAACTCAGTTATTCTGTTAAATCTGAATTGACATAAACAATAATGTGCTTTCCATGCTTTATCACTGATCGGATTGATTACTTTTGCTAGAAACCTTGCATTTAATGTCTGCTATTATTTTTAGTATATACAGATAATTTATATCTATAATTTATCGGGATCTATATATATTTAGGGTAATATTACTATTAAGAGCTGTGGTGGTGCAGCGGTTAGAGTGCACACAATGCCCTAAACAAAACTAAATACCCACGTTATGCCAATGAAGGATAATATTTTGTAGCTCAGGATTGAAATGAGGATTCTTGGTGCTCTCTGAACTTGGTTGTTTTCCTGCAGACATTTTATTACCCAAACTGTAACATCATCAGTGCTAGGATTGGCATCTTATGTTTTCCAGATCCTGGGTATTTTCATTACTGTCCCAGTTCAAGGCAGGTGGATAGTCTTACATGGAATTTCCTGTTTCCTAAATCTCAGGCTATTAGCAAAAATGTTAAAATGACACAGCAAACTCCTGTCAAGTTATATACATATATCCAAATCCGTGTTTCCCCCAAAATAAGACCCTGTCTTATATTTTGTTTGCCACCAAAAAAGGCACCAGGTCTTTCGGGGGATGTCATCCAGTGACTAACCTCACTTGCGTGTGTTGCCCCCATCCTCCTTTTTGCTGTCAGAGGTCTTCAGGAACTTCTTCTGCGGCCGGTAAGGCTTTCCTGAAGGCCTCTGCAGCCAATAACAGAGCTCCGGATCGATCCTGGCTACAACTGTCCAAAGATAAGTAGTAGGACAGCTCCTCACCCCCACCCTAGCTTAATTTTTACCCGTCCACTCTGGAGTGGGCGGGATCTTAATTAGGGCTTATTTTGGGGGTAGGGTTTATATTGGACACACGTCAAAAATCAACCTAGGACTTACTTTTAGGGTAGGTCATATTTTCAGGGAAACGGTAGATAGATAGATAGATAGATAGATAGATAGATAGATAGATAGATAGATAGTCTTAATCAACAATATGAAAAGAAAATGGGGATAATTGACCAAGCAAGAATTAGAATTAGCCTTAAACTAACCAGTCTTGTTTAGGCTAAAGTTATTTGCCTTAGCTACATCACACAAACTGTTGTCTACAGAGTTAAGTAGCCTTTAGCTCTTAGGTTCAGATAATAAACTGGAAAGAATGTATCTAAGAAGGTTGTTTCCACTGCATTCTGTTTTCTACCTCCCTGCAGCTACATTAGATTTGGGTTAGAAATAGGTGCATGTAATTTCTGTCACAAAATTACTCTGGAAATTAAATCACTGTACTTAAATGTATGGAATAAAATGCCTTTTTAACAAACATGCTGAAAAGTTCAAATATATGAACTTTTAACAAGAAAGTTCAGTCTGTTTTTTTTTTATAAATGATCAGTACATTTGTGAAGTAACATTTAAATATTTGACTAAGAAAAATCCTCATGGCCTATTTGCAATTGTCTCTATACAAATAAACAAATGCCAACCAATCAGGGTGATGACTTTAAATACTTAAACTGTAGAAACTCCATAGCCACAAGAGTTAATTGTTTCATTTAGACAGGAGTCTTCCGTCAGGTAATCTATCACTTTCTTTTCTTGTTTTTCTTGCAGAATCATTTAAATGAAAAGAACAGTTAAATATTAATTACTAATGAAACGAGCAATGGATGTTTTTGTGACTATTTTCTTGCTGATGTTTAAGTTGCATATGTACAATTGTAAACATTTTAAATCAGATTTAATCCTGTTCTATTTCATTCATTATGAATTAGTTGAAATCAGTCATAATAGTTCGATGTGTTTTGAACAATTTCACTGAACAAATGAAAGACCCAGTTAAAAAAGAACTGTTTCTTTCCAATTTTCTTTTTTGTTGTTTTTGTTTAAGTTATTTTTAGATATTGTTTGTGAAGTAGTTTCATTTGTCAGTGAAGATGATCTTTTGAATGTTTGTTAGGTTTGTCAATGAAATGAAACCTCTGTCTAAAGAACAAAAAAAACCCAACCATTTTCATGAATTCTTAAAAGAAAAGAAAACAAAGTTATGATCCTCTATCTCTTTCATCAGACTGCAATACCTTTGAGTAATTAATGAAATGTTATTTGCTACAATTATGAAATGTCAGTAAAATTCATCAAGGGTTTATGAGTTGCCAAATACACCAGTTAATCAGGGGATTTGCTTAATTCTTTTTTTCTTGATTCCTGAAATTAGGCTATTCTTTTTCTTATTTCACAAATTATTAATTCATTGTTTGTTTTATGAATTACATAAAGGCTTAATTTAAGTAGTGGAGTTGAAATTCAGGGAGAATTCTAACTATCGGACAACCAAACAAAAGGTATTTTTAATTATTCTGCCACCACTGTTTAGACTTTTTCATTCATTGTTAAACAATATATAAGGCGTAAAAGAACTTTTTGTAAAACAATAATTTGATTATTTTACAAATAACAACACAATAGTAAACATTAATCTATTGCATCAATTCTCCAAACTGTATTTGTGAAAGGGCTACAATATGTTCATTTTCCTGGGACCAAATAAATGCAAGAGGATATATATGCATATATTAAATTATGATAAAAGTCTATTTTAAAATTATGTACACAAATACACACACACACTGTTTTCATAAAGTGAAAGCTCTGTATTCAATATGTTATGTGTTTAATGAGGTGGAACAGGGTAGAAAAGAGTTAGATTGGGTTGGGTGATGTGTGATAAAATGCATGTATATCCTACAAAGTGAGGACTAAAAATAATAAATTTATAATGTGAAAAAGATATTTTCAGCGTTTGTGCTTGAAACATCTCATTATTTCCGCCCGGAGCCCTCTGGGAGTGGGGCGGCATAGAAATTCCAACAAATAAATAAATAAATAAATATTTCATGATTCCACAGAAAAAATTAAAACTGTGTATCCCATTGAATAAATCTAACTGAAGTACTGAGGCAATAATCATAGCATTGGAACTGAGGGATTCTATGGAAACTGGCTTATAAATAGGCAGAAATAGTACCATTGTTTTGAACTGATTCTAGAGAAACTCACTTATGTTTTTGTAGATAATTATTGCTTTAGGGCAGCATGCTGGTTGGGGAATTCTGGGAGTTAAATTCCATACATCTTAGATTTGCCAAGATTGAGAAATATTGCTTTAGGATAAGAATAGTATGGTCATTTCAAGTGGATGAAATGATCAAATGACTGCTGGGAATGACTGCTGGGAAGCTTGCAGAAGATGCTAGGTTGTGTGGATCTGGATGTTCAGTGGACCTACATCTAAGTAAAACAGCTATTGGCAACACTGAGCAACAGTATCTGCCACCCTCAAAAATGGTACTCCCAGCCATACAAAATTAAAGTGTTTTTTAAATGTCCTGATTTTCATAATATTTGATAATCCCATGAGACTCTGGCTTTCTTGTTTGACATGAAAATTTCACCCTATTTGCATGAAACTGCATAAATCTAGTGAAGTTAAATTCAGTCATATTTCCAGCTATAAGAAAGGCCACAAGGATTCTGTTTTAGACCATGCTATGGTGCCTTGGACCTTGAAAAATTGCCAATCCATAGTATATAGTGCAAGATATATATTGAGTTTTAACTTAGCCTATTCAATATTCTATTTGCTTTTATGATTCCTGAAAAGTGCTTTATGAGGAACATAGCATGCAGAAAACAACAAACAGAAGAAGGATTATTGTATTATAGAACTGGAATTGACATTATAGTTTTAGTTTACTAATATTGTCCAAGAATGCTTGAGCGCAAATAAATAGGAAATCAGATTATTTGGTATGAGTCTACTGATAGACAAATTAGAAAATAAAATCAAGTGATGAACAAGATCACTTGTTCATCACTTGACCCAACCAAATCTGTAGAGGGCAATATCTTGATTCAGAACAAATTTCAATTGAGGACATTTCTGGGAAGGCAGGTATTTTAATGTTATAAGTTGTTCCCCAAAAGAAAATCAAATTCCTTAGAAGGATGTATTACTTGAACATATGCAGTTCTGCAAACAGTACTAGTAAGAATAAACTTCACAGTAATTGAATAATAGTATTTTTAAAGTCATTTGATAGACAGTGAAAACATTTATTTATATCTTTACTAGCTGTTTACCCGGCTTCACCCGGGTAATGCCAGGCTGGGGGAGGGAAAGCCCCTCCGAGGGCCGCAGGGGAAGGGTCTGCTGATCTCTCACTCCCCTATCCAGCTCCCTTCCCGTTCTCCCCTGGCCTCACCTGGGCAGGTGGCTGTTCTCTTCCCACGTAGGAGCAGGCCAGGGTGCAGTAGAAGAGGGAAGTTGTGAATGATTTATCCCTGCAGAGCAGCCCGGGCTGCTTCCCTTCCCTCGGCTGGCCAGTTTCCTGTTCGGTGTTTGGGAGGCGGAGGCTCTCCACACGGCCCTGGCTGCCTGCCTGCCTGCCTGGCCTGGGTGGCCAGGCTGAGGCGCACTCCTGCAGAGCCAACATCATGCCTTCCATGCCCCCAGAAATGCCGCTGGCAGCTGAGAAAGGGCCGGTACAGCTAGAGCTGTGAAACACCGCCAGCACTGGTGGGGCCTCTGCAGCCTTTTCGCACCTGCCAACAGTGTGGAAACATCACCCAGGCCGGCAGGCATCCCGAATGAAGATTTCAGTTTGGCCGCCAATCAGCTGTTCAGTGAAGTGGACATTTGGGCAGAAAAAAGTTCAGTAAACAGCTGATTACCCGACGTTTCAGGGTTCTTTGTTTTCTGCCCGAATCTCCACTTTACTGAACAGCTGATTGGCGGCCAAAGTGAAATAGTCATTCAGGATGCCTGCCGGCCTGGGCGATGCTTCCACGCCCCCGGAAACACGGCGGGCAGGTGCGAAAGGGCTGGTATGGTGAAAGTCCTAGAAGTTGCATGTTTAAAATTATTTCTGGCGCCTTTAACCTCCGAAAGGGGTGGCTCGGCTAGAGCTGTGAAACATCGCCAGTGCTGCTGGCACCGCTGCAGCCAAAGGGCCGGTACAGCTAGAGCCTTGAAACGCCGGCGGCGCTGGTGGGCTTGTTGCGGGCAAAGTAAAAGCTTTGCGTTGCATTGCGTTGCGTTGCCGGCGATTCTCCTGACCCTGGGCCATGTTGGCAAGGCAGCAGCACAGCCCCAAAGTGTTTGGACGGAACAGTCCGAAGGTGGGCGGCTTCCACGGCCCCCGAAACGCCGCTGCCAACAGCTAAAGGGCCAGTAAGGTAGAGGTGAGGAAGCAACTGTCAAATAATGGCTTCCCAACAATCAGCTGATTTGAAATTTTACAGGAATAAGAACTAACCTTGAGAAAGTTGATAGGTTGTCAGTTCGTTGGGGTCAAATGGAGCAGGAAGCTGTGTTGTTAGCTTAGGATAAAATAAAATAAAATGCTGAAGTGTTGTAGTAATTCTGCTTTCTGCACTATAGGTTGCAGCATTTTGAATCACAATGGCTGAATAAACATTTGGTTTGAATCCGGGTGTGTGGACATGTGTAGTGGGCAAAGCAGAGATTTATTGGAGTCAATTTGGTGCTTGGGTCTGCACATGCGCAGTAGAGGTTTGGGGCTGTAGAGATGTGGGGGTGTCCACTTTGGCACCAATTTTGGGGGGCAAAAAAGTCCCAATGTGGTTTCTGCCCCCCCCCCCTGCTTGTCTCATGGGTGCAAGGGATGTACCTGGCAAGTTTGAGGCAGATTGGTTTAAGGGTGCAGGAGCCTATTAGGGACATACACACAAACATACACACCCACAGTCTGTTTTATAGATATAGATTTGATTGATTGACATCCTGCCTTTATTTATACACCTCCAGATAGTATACAATATTGACAGAAGGAAAATATGTGAATAAAATACGTATGTGTGAGAATCAGTCTTAAATGAGAAAACACTTAAGTATCTTAGGTTACAGTCCTCTTCCAGGAAGTTAATCTCACTGAACCCAGTGAAGAGTTTTTTTTCCCCCTGACTAAATTCATTGGCTTGAATTCCTACATTGTACTAGTTAGATTTGTAAATCATGGCTTACAGCTTAGCTTTAAATCATGGCATAGTGCTAATATGTTAATTTGGCCATTATAATAAATCATATACTAAGTTGTATGTCATAGCAATTGAATGTGAATTTGGATTACTTTTCCTGATAGAAATTAATTGTCAGTCAGCATACTGTACAGGTAATCCCCAGGCTACTAGCATTCCCTTAGTGAATGTTTGAAGTTACATGATAAGTGCCCCCTAGTATTGGCAAACAAGTCCTGAAACTACGAATCTTGCAGCACCATGGCAGTTGTTCATTCTTATGAACAACTGCAGAGGCTCTGCAACATTTGTCCTGAACGTTGCAGGCCAAAATGGAGCTTCTCAGGGGTAGATCCAGCCCTCAGAAGCTCAGTTTGGGCCTCCAGAGGCCTTGCCTGGTACATTGCAGACCTATATGGAGCTTCTCAGGGCAGATCCGCCCCTCAGAAACTCCATTCGGGCCTCATGCTCCCCACAATTGCTTCTCTCCACCCAACCTGCCACACCGGGTCACTTACCTTGCGAAGATCCAGGAAGCAGTCTCCTCTCCAGCCTCTTAGCTGTGTGCGCCCCTCTGCAGTTCCGTTTGGGTCTCCGCAGGCCTTGCTCAGCAGGTTGCCAGCCGAAATGGAGCTTCTGAGGGCTGGGGGGGCCTGCAGTGCGCTGGATCCACCCCCCAAAAGCTCCATTTTGGCTGCAATGGGCCAGGGGAGGCCCACAGAGGCCCAAACAGAGCATCAGAGGTCTGGATCCGTCCCCCGGAAGCTCCGTTTTGGCCTGCAACGGGCCAGGGGATGCGTACAGAGGCCTGAACATAACTGCAGAGGGACATACATGGCTGAGACACTGGAGAGGAGACTGCTTGCTAGATCTTCACAAGATAAGTGACCTGGCGTGGCAGGTTGGGGGGAGAAAACAATTGTGGGGAGCATAAAGTATTTCAGAGGGTCAGGGAGGCCTTGGGTGGTCTTAGGCAGGTGGCCTTTTCCATCAGTAGCCCCCCCCCCCCCATGGCCTTCCCCATTCTGAAATACCTCATGTGGACTTAACAAGCCTCATATTTGCTTAGTGAATGCATGGGTGAAAGGAGGGAGTGATCCCATTCAAAATACGAGATTCACTCCCATTACAGACACTCCTGGCAGGCTCCATTACATTTGTAACTCGAGGACTACCTATATAATAGAGCAGAATTTAGGTCATTGTGTTTCTCACTAAATGTACAGTCAGTTCAACTTGTCTTATTTTTTGACACAGGTATTCTACCAATTTTGTTCCTTAACTGTGCATACTATATAGCTACAATATTAAACATAATTAGCATGGAAATAAATCTATGATCTATCTCTCTCCCCTCTCCTTTCTCTATCTTTTGCCTCAAATATTTACATAATTTACTTCCTGAATGAAAAGATTTAGATCAATAAAACTGTCTTCCAGTACATATGGATGACTGCACTTAAAATTTGTATAATACATTATAAATCAGAAAAGAAAAAAAAGCATCATCCTGACTTGCCTTTTAAGTTAGAGCTCCATGTGGATTGCCTTTGTGAATTGGGTATTTATTTGGACAATTGGTAGTAAGTATATGTTAAAGGTAGACTTCAAGCAAGGAAGAAAAAGATCATCAGTGTGTTTTGTTGTTTTTTTTAAAGATAAATTTTAAATCAACTGTATAGGTATTATTATGTTTAATGTATCATACCATTGTGCCCTACTAATTCTATTGTTCTTTAATATTCTATTCTCAATTGCTAAACTTTTTTAAAATAACTATTGTTTTGAAGTCGGTCTTTAGGCAAGTCTTTTAAAACCATCTCTCCAGTAAAAAAAGTGGTTGATTGATCAAGGCAAAAGTCTGCACATAATAAGTATTGTTCAGTATGGAAGTGTTTGATTAAACTGTATATTATTCAATTTGATATTAAATATTATTATTCAATTTAATTCACAGTCTGGAAACTTACAGTAACTGTTCAGGTCCTAACCAAGGATCTAAGTCTTGTTGAGATAACATCTAAGTATATAGGCCGTTTCGAGTGGAGTGGTTTTTTGCAAAATCAGAATATTCAGGTCTAAGAACTTCAAAATTTCCATGTATCTAGACAACCCTTTTGGTATTGGACTCCTATTACTATTGATTTCTTCCTCCACAATTGCTCAACTTCAATTTGTAAATCATGATATTTCTTTATTTTTCCTAGCTGTTTCTCTTCAATTCATGAATCACCTGGTATTGCAATATCAATGAACCAGATTTTTTTCTTTTCCACAATAATGATGTCAGGCATGTTGTGGGCCAGATTCCTGTCTGTTTGAATCTAAAAGTTCCACAGGAACTTGACCTGTTCATTTTCAAGAATTTTGTCAACTTGGTGTTCCCAGTGATTTTTGCTGCATTCGAACCCAAACTTCTGGCAAAACTTCTAATGTCTGATTTTGGCAACTCGATTATGATGTTGTAGATCAGGGGTCTCAAACTGGTGGCTTGTGGGCCAGATGCATCACGCGCAGGCCACGCCCACCCCAGCTCTGAATGGGAAAAACATTGCGAACCATCACATGCAGCAATGTGACGCCACAAGTTTAACACCCATGTTGTAGATAATTAGTCTATGAGATTTTGCTGCAGCCATTGATAAGGTGATTCACCAGGAGCTGCGGTGGCGCAGTGGTTAGAACGCAGTAATGCAGACTATTCTGCAGACTTGCCGATCAGTAGTTTGACTGATCGAATCCCATCAGGTTCCAGGTTGACTCAGCCTTCCATCCTTCTGAGGTTGGTAAAATGAGAACCCAGATTGTTGGGGGCAATATGCTGAT
>JANHJO010005276.1:62613-72794 GCA_032468235.1 Pseudoxyrhopus heterurus | reverse complement strand
TTTTACCATATGATTTAAATCAAGAGTCATTTCAGGTTCCCAGATAAATGAAGCTCTTTCATCCCCCTGCTGTGGCTTCCTGTCAGCTGAACCTACCACTGGCTGGCCCCGCCCCACCCCTCACCCTCCCCTCCGAGTCACTCCTTGCCTGAGAAGGTAAGGGTGATGGCGGTGGATGGAGACTTGCTCCATATTCCAGAGTGGGAGTGAAGCGCTCCTCTACTTGCCTCTTCTTTCGGCTTTTGTTGGTGCTGCATGCACCTCGGCCACTTGGGGAGACGTGCGACTTTCTCTGCGCCCCAAGACACTGGCCCAGCCCGGCTGCAGCCAATGCTCTGCGATGTGATGGGTTCCAGGAGGGACGCTGTCTCCCCCATTGTGAAGCATGCTAAATTTAAGTGTGCTGCACAAGGCACTGCAAGAGCAGCAAGCAGGCCATGGAGTCGGCGAGAGCAGCAGCAGCAGCTGCAGCCAGGCCAGCCAGTGTCTCAGGGTAGATAGCAAGTCACGTGTCTCCCCGAGCAGCCTAGCTGCACGCAGGACCAACAAGGGCTGGAAGAGGCTCCCATGAGATGAGGCAAGTAGGCAAGGGGCGCTTCGCTCCCACTCTGGAATATGGAGCGAGTCTTCATCTGCTGCTGTCGCCCTTACCTTCTTAGGCGAGGAGTGACTGGTAGGGGAGGGTGAGGGGCGGGGCCAGCCAGTGGTGGGTTCAGCTGACAGGGAGCCACAGCAGAGGGCCCAAAGAGCTGCATGCAGCTCTGGAGCCGGGTTGCCGACGCCTGGCCTAGATGGATCGTTCAATAAAACTACATTCTTGGTCAATCTAAAGAGACTGATGCAAAGAACGAGTTAAGCAGCTCTGCTTTCTCCCTACTGCCTATTACTTCCTTGCCATTTTCTCTCTTTAGTGGACCTACTGTTTCCTTGAATTTTGCTTGTTATTGATATGTTGAAAGAAACTTTTTTTTATTATCTTTGACTTTTGTTGCAAGTCTTTGTTCATTCTGAGCCTTTGCTTTCCTGACTTCATCTTTGCTTGTTCTGGCTATCTGCTGATAATCAATCTTAGTTATGTGTCCCTCTTTCCAATTTTTGTACTTGTCCTTTTTGTCTTTCAATTGGTCAAAGAGATCTTTGTGCAGCCATACTGGCTTCTTCTTGGATTTCTTGTTTTTTTCAGTGGTATTGTGCTGGTCTGGGCTTTTATGATCATATTTTTCAGAGTTTCCCAAGCTTCTTCAGTTGTTTTCCCCTTTAGGATTTTCATCCAAGGAATCTTTCATCCAAGGATTTTCATCCAAGGAATCTTTCCCAAGTTCTCTCTGAGTTTGTAAAAATCAGCTCCTTTAAATTCTAAGACTCTGGTATCATTATGTTCTATTGCTTGTATTTACGTTATGTTGAATTCTAGTATGACATGGTCACTCTCACCCAAGGTTCCTGCAGTTTCAACTCCCTCTATCACTTCTGTTTGTAAGAATTAAGTCCAGTATGTCTGTCCCTCTAGTTCTCTCTTCTACCTTTTGGACAACAAAGTTGTCAGCTAGGTTGGTCAGGAACCTATTCCATTTCTCACTTAGTACGGAATTAGTCTTCCTTCTGTTACTTCTCCTCAAATTTTTTATTTAATTCTTAGAGGTTGTTGGCTTTTGATGCTTTTGTTTAAAAACAAATATGGAGGAAAAATCCTGCATAGTGCATAATTTAAACCTGAACTTTCTCATGGCAAGTCTACAAAAGAAAAGTTAATGGATTATTGGTGTGGATTAAATAAATGGCGGGAGTTTAAAATCTGCCTTTTTCCTTCACATTTATTTTTAAATGGAGAGATGAAGAGCCATGATATAAGGACATGAGAAGTGTCCAAATACCTTTTAAGCCTGCCCAATGGTACACATTGAATGATTTGAGCATTACTGGTATGCAATCAGGTGTTTGCATTTGCATGTTTGCAATCGCCTCCTACTTCTTGTTCCTAAAAGCTTTAAAAACAATATATTTTCTATATTTTCATTTGCAATCAAGGAAAATTTTGAAGTTAAGTTCTCCCCGGAGGAGACAAATGTGCACATAGATATCTCTGGAACTAGACATGTTGAGGTGATGACCAGATGGATCGTTGCCCTTGCTTTACAGCACAGAAACGCAGACCAGTTGTTTGTTCAAAAAATATTTAATAAAATTGAGTTGTATCCGTTGACAGACTCCTGTCTCCTTCCTATGAAGGTATCTCCTGTGAGATGTGACAAGGAATAGGAGAATTACCTCAGTGAACCCCTATTTATGACTGACAGTTGGGTCAGAGATACATTTTGGAGGGAGTTTTAAATCATAACTCCTCCTATGATTGTTGGTTACAATTTTAAATTTATATAGTTGGCACATACTGTAATCCCTGACAAGACATGACCTGGTTTATGAATGTAAAGCACCACAAAGAGATGTGACATTTGAATATTTAAACAGCCAATTATTCTGTCCATGGTATAGAATATACAGCAACAGTTGATCAACTGAATGAAAACATTTATTATAGTAAGATAATATTTATTACAGAAAGATATTTATTTGGCAATTTATTACAACATTTTTTTCAGAAAGAAATTGATACGTTCAAATAGGTTGGTGTCAGCAATCAATGTTTGCATATGCACTACATTCCACTACCCCTTAATATGTCCTTTTCAAGTCCATGAATCCAATGTATTACTTGATCTCAGTTGGTAAGATGTGGTGAGCTTTTTCAGCAGCCTCTTGAGGATCTAGAACAGGGGAATATGCTGGCTGGGGAATTCTGGCAGTTGAAGTCCGCAAATACTAAAGTTGCCAACATTGGACACCCTTACTCTAAGATCTCACAACTTTGGAAACTTCCATAGCAACTAAGTTGCTTCTTGAGAGATGGTGGCCATATAAATGTAATTAATAAAATAAACTTATTTTACTTATTTGAGTGGGAAGGGAAGGAAAAATAGGAATGTCTGAGTGAGTAACAAAGAGAGTGGGTGCATATGAAGTGTTTAAAAGTATGGTTTAAAATTCCTATTATTATTAGAAGGTGCTGCATTCTTGGGACATGTCTAAGTAAAAAAATATTATTTGAAATAAATATAATTTGTATATAATTAGATTCTTGGATTCTCATTCATTCTTTTATAAATTAATAGATGATCCTAATATATTTGGGGCCTGAAGTGGTCAATCAGGTCCCGGAAGAGCTAATACAGGCCTACGCGTGCCTGCTCTGGGCCTAATACAGGCCTACACATGCCTGCTCTAGGCCACCCTGGCACCCTATACTGTGCTTCCTGCCCTATTGGATCCCTGCAAGTCAAAGACCGGTAGGGCATGAAATTCCCCCCAAAAAATAAAAGTTAGCTTATAAAAAGAGGCAGACTAGATCATTAGAGGGTTGCAAGCCCTGATAGGCGGTATATAAATACAGTGCTATTGCTATTAACAAATAGTAGAAATTATTAAATGTGCAATTGCATTTGTGCATAGCAATTATAACCTTGACTACATGTTCTTAATATAAGTGTACCTGACTTTATGTATTTGATAACTAGACATAAAATTTTCGTATAATTTTAAGCACTTAAAGAAGATACACAGTTCTTTGCAAATCCAATTAAATGGACATACATTCATCATTTTTTAACCTATTGATGCTTTTCCTGATCTATAGCTGCCATCAGGTCTATAAATGGTTGATAACAGGGATAATGGCAATTATAGTGACACCTTACCTGCAAACCCCTATTGGAAAATATGATTTATATGATCAGTAAAGTGGTAATATTCCTCTTTTTTCTCAGTCTGTCTACTCTTGAGATAGAGACGAGAGATAGATCAGGGGGGAGGGGGAGAGAGAAAGACAATACAAATAGGTAGAATAGAAGGAACTCATTTAATATTTTGAATTTGCTGTCCCAGAAACACTGTAGGATGATTTCCTATTTTTGGGTGGTTCCTTCAGTATCCCATATGTGGTCACCAAAATTTGATTGCAAAATACTCACTTACTAAAACTGCAATTTTTGCATGCTTTGAAGGTTGCAGGCATTTGAAGACCATGAATGGGGGGTGGGGGGGCAGCTTCCATAATACACTTTAATTCCCATTTTAAGCCCACCAGCAATTCTTCACATAATGTAGAAAAACAATTTGAAAAATTATGAAAATATTATTGGTTGATCAAATTTCCTATGATTCACCAGCAGAACAGAAGCTCCTGACCCAGAAAGTCTCTGTCCCCATGCATCTGAAATGAAAATTTTAGGCTACAGTAGAAAAACTGACCAAGTAGCTAGGATGTTCTTTCACTGTTTATCTTTTTTTAATGGATAAGTAGACACAGTATTGCTTTGCAGCTGCAAACAAGTTTGTTTTTTATGTGTACTTATATGTTCAAGAAGCAGTATTGGGAAGATTGTGTTGATTATTTATGAATACAGCATTCGGCCTATGTAAGTAGTGACCATAGTAGCCTTAAAGAAGAGTTTAAAATTCAGGAATTCAGGTCACTTGTATCATAAAGAAGAACCTTCTGTAAACCCAAACTACAGTATAGGTTACTTAACTTCCTTTACAGTAGTGGAAATATTAAGGTAGTTCTTTGCCTAGAAGGGAAGAGAGCAATGTAAACAGAGGTGGTATTTAGCCAGTTCTGACAGGTTCACGAGAACTGGTAGCAATAATTTTGATTGGATCAGAGAACCAGCAAATATCACCTCTGATTGGCCGATCGCATAGCCACGCCCACAGAACCAGTAGTAAAAAAATTTGAATCCCACCACTGAATGTAAAGCTTATGCCTGAGATAATATCAATGGGTTTCTTGTAAAATCAAAAGCAATGTTTGACATTTCACTTTATTCTAGAGTCATTTTCAGGGCTAGCTTTAAATGTCACAATCAGTGCTTTGATTTCTTTTAATTCATTTCTACTTTAATTTAATGCAATGGATACAAAGCTCAGACTGATAATACTGCTGCATTCTAAGAAAGCAGAACACAATGAAGAAAGTTTTCCAAATGTGTCTGACAACAGGCCAGTTTGGATATTTAGCACACCCATTTCAGCTGGGCATTCTTCATGCCAATCAGAGTGGTTTTATGCGCAGAAATAACTAAACTTATTTTGCCAGTCTGTATGTTGAGATGCAGCTGGGTCTGTTTATCACTCCTTTGCCTGAAGAAAGAATCACTCAGGCTGATCACTGAAGGAGCAAATAAAGAAAGTTCCATTTTGTACCATCCCAAGCCCTTGTGCTGCCTAAAGAAAATCCAAATATACATGCCACTCAAAACAATATTTCTTTCATACACATACCTTGCCTTAACTTAAGCATCCATATCTAGTTGTAAGTTATCCTTTTGGGTAGAAAGAATGGCAAAAGAAGGGGGAAGGAGAGCTACAGCTAATAACTCCATGCAATAGGAAAAAACAAAAGGACATACTGCCAAAATCTTATTTTGCCTGATAGACAGTAAGGTCTTTGATGGAACATTTCTCAAGATGTCAATAGAATTGTTCTACCCTGTTTCTAGGTGAGGAAAGCTGGCTACAGACACATATCTCATAGTGCTGTATGTAACCAATTGCTTTATCCTGCTTCATAGAAGGCTCCAGCATACATAGATTGGATTCCCCTAGTGCAGTGATGTCGAACCTTTTTCGGTTTGTGTGCCAAATCACTTGCGTGCGCGCACTCCCATGTGCCCCCACCCACAGTGCAATACGTGTGGCCCCCCTGTGCATGCGTGTGCAACCCCTGTGGATTTCTAGCCCAAAAAAGAGCCGAAAAACAGCTGTTTTCTGGGTATTTTTGGGCTAGAAACCCGGGGGTCGCACGCGCATGCGCAGTGGAGCTGGGCTGGGCGACGGCTGGCGTCGGGTGACATGGCTCTGCGTGCCACTTCGGGCAAGCGTGCCATAGGTTCGACATCACTGCCCTAGTATATGCATGCTTATCTGATATTGTGTCAATAGTGAGTGATGTTAATAAGCATATAGTGAACATTTTGTGGGCTAAGCACAAAGTCTCAGTCACTGAAAAGATCCATGCTTCTTTTTTAATTTTCAGAAAATAGCTCAATTTTTGTTTTTGTTTTCCTGTCCACAGGCCCTGTAAGCAGTATTTTGGTGAACAAATATGGCAGTAGGCCAATCATGATTGCTGGGGGGATTCTGGCTTCATTTGGAATGATTGCCTCTTCATTCTGCAACAGCGTCTTGCAACTTTACATATGTGTTGGTGTAATTGGAGGTAATATAACAATATCTTTTTATTTGTTTCTCCTTGTGATTATTTATTTATTAGTTGTATTTGTATGCTGCCCAACTCCCAAGGGACTCCTTCAGGTACTCCTCCTGTACTCCTTCAGCATGCATCTTTGGATTCTGTTTCTAATTGATTGATTGTTTCATTCCTTCCTTCAGGTTGGGATGTTGTGGGTTTTGCATAATTCTTTCTGCAATGTTTTGCAATTACAGGAGAATAATTGATTGCTTCCTGGCAGTATTTATCATAATCATCGACTCAATTTTAAACAGGTTCTTTTAGCTTCTCATTATTCTACTGCAGGTATCCTGACAAAGAATTCACAGTTTAGATAACATGCCAAAATATCCATTTTCCTTTACCAAGTTATAAGTTTATTCTAAAAGTGGCCTATTGGGGCATTTGAAGAACAGATAGTTCTAACCAAAAGTTTTGAAGCAAACTTAAAGACAATGAAATAATGTACTGAAGCCCAAATGTAACACATACTATATTGTCCTTAATAGAATTTCCTTTTCACTGAATTCTCAAAGCTAAAGCATTGACAGTTTTATAAATATATTCAAAACAATTTTTTTATTGATCAGCTACTTTCTGGAAAATTGGAGCAACCTGTTTACCAAACGTACTTATGCAATAGTCACTGATTCACACATGTTGATTATTTGACCATGATTGATAATTTATAAATACCGTATATATGACATTATAGTTACAATTTTTGTGTCACTCCAAATTCACCATTAAGGAAGTTGGATCATAACCAGCTCCAAGATTCAGCTTAAACTGATTTCCTTTTAAACAATTCTTGCAGTACATTCAGCTGTTTAGCCTGTGTATACCAACTTCAGCCATAGTGACTTGGTTGTCTAAAACACCATAGGAGGAATACAGATTAAGTCAATACAGAACACATTTTAGGATACCTTTCTATACAAAGAAAGATCTATAACAACTCTGATGACAATTTGAATTATTATTGTGACAATTAGAATTGAAAAATAAAGTTGTCTTACCAAATGATAGGGCATGTTATTAGCATATAAGTGAAGCAAAACTTGTTTCATTATCACAAACATGTATTTTTTCATTGAATTGCCTTTAATAATAGAGGGTGGTAGAATAGGGGAAAATATGTTCCCCCATGTTTTTATGTCTAACGCTATATAATGATATATGGTGTGAATGGACTGTTTTCATGCTTGGGCCAGTCCCTTCTACTCTACCTGCAGAGATCCTTGTATCTGCATAGAGAAAACTACTGTGTATTTCCAGACTTCATGTGAAGACTGAGGGTTGCATTTGCTGTGTAATAGCCCGTGTGTATTAATTATTTGAAGCTTATTTTATGTGTTCCTGTTCAAACCTAAATAAAAGATAAAACTAAAGGCAGAGGATTTAGACTTCTAAAATCTGCCCTTTTTATAGAAAAGTGACATTTAATAACTCCTGTGCAATGAACCAAGAGCAAATTGGATTATAGCATAGTGAAATATACAAACAGGTCTTCAAGGTCTTGTTATCATTGTTCCCCTGTCATTCTGTTGTCTGAAACTTGGATTGGCCATTGCTAAAGCTTTCGCTTTTATTGCATCGCCATAGAAGAAAATGAGTGAGTGAAATGTACTGTGGCAGATTGGTGACATTAAAGCATGTGGGAAACAATGCCTATATTTTTATTTGCCAGTGGCAGTGGCTTTTTTTTGAAAGGCCTTTCTTCTGAATTACAGGTTGTCATTTTCACATTTGGGCAGGGGGAGATAAGAGAGGCAATTTTGATTGATTTGGAGAGATTTGTTACAGTGTATTAAATGCAGTAATGTTCTATTTTTTCTATTATTTTAGGTTTGGGTTTGGCTTTCAACTTGCAACCTGCCTTGACGATGATTGGCAAATATTTTTATAAAAAGCGTCCCATTGCTAATGGACTGGCCATGGCGGGAAGTCCTGTCTTTCTAAGTACTCTGGCACCCCTGAATCAGTTTCTTTTTAATGCTTTTGGTTGGAAAGGAAGTTTCCTTATTCTGGGAGGACTTCTTTTAAATTGCTGTGTGGCTGGGTCACTTATGAGGCCAGTTGGATCAAAACCTGTGCAGGCTATGAAAAAAGATGTGGAAAAAGCAACTGAAGATTCCACTTTGCACAAGAATGACAAGAAATCGGTCTGGCAAACCATCAACAAATACTTAGATTTAACCCTCTTCAAACACAGGGGCTTTTTGATTTATTTGTCTGGAAATGTTATCATGTTTCTTGGCTTCTTTGCCCCAATTGTGTTCTTAGCTCCTTATGCCAAGCACAAAGGAATTGATGAATATTCAGCAGCTTTTTTACTTTCTATCCTAGCTTTTGTAGATATGTTTGCCAGGCCATCAATGGGCTTAATTGCAAACTCCAAATACATCCGGCCCAGAATCCAGTACTTCTTTAGTTTTGCTGTTTTGTACAATGGAGTCTGCCACATGCTGTGCCCATTGGCTGAAACCTATACAGGCCTGGTTGTGTATGCTGTACTTTTTGGACTTGCATTTGGAATGGTTAGCAGTGTCCTTTTTGAGACATTGATGGATCTTGTTGGTGCGCCAAGATTCTCCAGTGCAGTAGGACTCGTTACAGTTGTGGAGTGCTGCCCTGTCCTTTTAGGCCCTCCTATGGGAGGTAAGTATGGAGATGATGAAGGTAATGATGATACAATTGACATCTTAAACTAATTGTATAATAAGAATGTGTACCCAAAACATTGATCTGGTACTTTGTGCTAAGATAAGCAATTACTTTCCCCGTTCCATTTAATTCCAGTCATACTGCTTCTTGGACTCAATCTCTAGGCATATGTTTCTTCATCTCTCATTTTCCTTCTGTCAGTATAAAATGTTACTATATTTTAGGATGTCCAATATATTTACTGTACCTACTGTACCTCTATCCTTTCAATAGAGCCTACCTTTCAATTGATTCTCTTTCTTATTAAAGAAGGCCATCTGTATCTTCTTCACTTGTTACTATTATTAGCAAGAATTATTTTTTGACTTGTGTGCAAATAACTCAATTAACATAGTTCTCCCGGATGGGGTGTAATATCTCTATCCATCTATCTTTCTAGAATTAAGATTTCTTACTTTTTTTTTTGTTCCTAGGCTATGCATGAGTGTTGATAAGACATTTTAAGAACACTGTTAGCATATATGATTTACTATTTATTATTTATTTACACAAATTCAAATGAACAGATAGTACCAACAGGTAAGAGGAGAGTTGTCAAACTATAGGCTGTGTTTAGCATTATTCATATAAAATTGATGGCATGCTCATCAAAGTTCAAGTGAAAAATAGTTTTTTTTAAATGTTCATGCCTTAAATCTTTATATAAGCAGGAGGTGGGGTTGAATCCAAAAGTTCACTCCACATAGCCTGGTTTGTCTTTTCATCCTGTTTGCAAGTACATTTTTATATCAATGCAGTCCATAAATCTGAGCAAGTGCGACAATGTGCCTAGAATCTTGAGTGCACAGATTTCTTTTAATTCACATATTTACAGTGAGTGCACAGATGTACTCACTGGGCAAAGCATGGATTTGAGCTCTTTGGATGCCCTCCAAATCCTATTACTTTGTAAAACTCCAGGTTAGATTTATGAAATTCACTTTTTAGGTGCTACTATCTTTCATTATTTTGATCTGAAGTATCTTGGATTCTCCTTCAGTTATTTTTACCATTATTATATACATTATTATATACATATGCCATATATACTATATATGGCATATGTAAGATTATTGTCAACAGTATTTAGACAGAATCAATCTATCATGTACTTGTTGTTGTTAGTTGCGAAGTCGTGTCCGACCCATCGCGACCCCATGGACCATGTTCCTCCAGGCCTTCCTGTCCT
>JANHJO010005276.1:32178-43686 GCA_032468235.1 Pseudoxyrhopus heterurus | reverse complement strand
CGTCCCGACTGTCGTAGACCATACAGGCTTTTGTTTAGAAGCCAAATCTTGCCTTCCTGTCCACTGATGCCTTTTGGAGCCCTTGCATAGATCTTTTTGTCCAATGGGGCATGGAGGTAAGCAGTTTGTATGTCAAATTGATATACATTGTCCCCATTGATTACAGAGGTCACCAATGCTGTTTTCACGCTTTCCGCCCGCACTGTGGGTGAAAATGTTTCTATGTAATCATCAGGGAATCTTTGTGAGAACCCCTGCACCACCAGCCTGGCCTTGTATAAGAATTTGTTATCCTCTATGGGCTTTATCTTGTATATCCATCTGGTCCCAACTAGTGTTTTGCCCTCTGGTAATTTGGAAGGGGTATATACATTCAGCTTTTTCAAACTTTCTAGTTCTGCATCCATAGCACTCTTCCACTTGTCTTGTTCTATTTGCGGCAGGTCTAATATGTCCTCATACTTTGTTGGGGCCATAGAAACTTGGTTAACTGATGCTATGTACCCCTCATATCTTTTGGGCCTTATGCCCCTTGTTGACCTTACGGGTTGTCTCGCAACTTCCTTCTCCTCATTGAAATCCTCAGAGGATCTGCCTTCCTCACTGCTATCGTCACGGCTACTGTGACCTTTAGTAGTTGGACGCCCCTTCCTCCAGGCCCTACCTTTGCTCTGTGGCCTGTTAACCTTTTGAGAGGAGGTTGAGGGTAAACTCCCTTCCTCGTTATCAGAGCTCTCCTCACTGCTTGAGGATTCCTCATTATGTGTGTCCTTTGTTTTGTCTGGGGGATTTTGTGCCAAGATTTCATTGGCATGAATTCGACTCCAATTTTCGTTATTGTTGAAGTCTGCGGATCTTGAGATAACTATTCTACCATTTTCTCCTATAAATCTATAAGCCTTGGAACCAGGCTCGTATCCCACAAAAATTAGCTTTCTGGACCTTCTGTCTCCCTTACGCCTTAATTCATGGGGGATGTGAACGTTAGCTGTTGCCCCAAATATTTGCAAATGTTCTTGGTTGTGTTTGTACCCGTACACCATCTCATATGAGGTTGCTCCAATTGAACTAGACCACAGGTGGTTTAACGTGTAGTTGGCATACAAGACTGCCTCTGCCCAGTAGGACCCATCAAGGTCAGCATCTTCTAGTGCACACCTAATCATCCCTTGTAGGGTGCCATTTTTACGTTCTGCCACTCCATTCTGGAAAGCTGAGAAGGGAGAGGTTCTTAAGTGGACTATGCCTTTACGTTTTAGCCAATCCTGAAATTTAGTAGAGTGGAATTCTCTTCCACGGTTGGTCAAAATTTGTCTTATCCTGGTATCGTGTTGGGTCTCGATCAAATGGTACAACTCCTGGAATTTTGAGAATGTTTCATCTTTGGATTTCATTGGGAAGACGAATCTGAATCGGCTGAAATCGTCTACAACAGTGAGAAAATACCTGTTGTGTCCAATAGAGGGCTTCAATGGGCCCACCAGATCCATATGCATCATCTGAAATGGGTGTTCAGAGCAGAGCTTGGATGTTTTTGGAGCTGGCTTCACTGTAGATTTGGAGCTTTTACATATGGCACATTCAAGAAAGTTATTGCAGTCCAATATTTCTAAGCCTCTGGCGTACTCTGGCATTTTAGTGACTATGGGGAAACTAATGTGTCCCATCTTCCTGTGCAGGAGATGGCAAAACCCTTATGGAGCGGTTTACCTGTGGAGATTGCACAAGCCTCATTAAATTCAATGATTTGAGGTTGCAGGTTAAGCCTTATGCTTTTGGTGGCCTTGTTTCTAGTCTTGCCAGTCCATAAACAACTGTTGGCTGACCATTTTGGGGGTTTACTATGGTTATTGTCATTCCTTCCTTGTTCAGATTCGCTATCCATTTCAATGTTCCCCACTCAAGTGACAGGAGAGTAATATGGGAGCCCTTCCAACACAATTACTTCTCCAGCATCATGTCCATCGTAGGTCACATACGTGTGACCTCCCTTGAACAAGACCTCTATCTTGGGGTGCTTGCTTAATTTTAGGGTGCTGAGCAGGTTGTATGTGACCTCAGGCATGTACAACACATGTCACTTCTCCCAGACCTGGCACGTATGCGGTGCCCGACCCAAGAACCTTGGTGCCCTTCCCTGTGGCCACTCTGACCTTGGCATTATGCTCTTCAAATGTTAGGAAGAGCTCCTAATCTTTAATCATGTGTTTTGAGGCTCCAGAATCAAGAAGTCAGAGCTGTTCCCGCTGTTCCTTATTTAGATTGGGCTCTTGGTCCTCCATGATGTAGGAAAAGTCGTCTGTAAAGTCAAACTTTTCCTTTGTGTGACCCCTTCTGGGACTCTTGCCCCTTCTTGGACTGGATGAGGGACTTACATGATCTCTCTGTGGTGTGGGTGACGTATACCTTGGTCTATGTTCAGAAGGTGACCTTCTCCTTGGCCTGCCTTCAGGAGGTGATCTGTTCCTAGGGCACTTGAAATGGTTTCTGGAACTGCAAACAAAATATTCAGAGAGGTTAACCTTTTCATCAAAATCAGCTTTTCTGGAAGGCCTTCTCTCCTTATGAAAGGATTCCCTGTCCCACCTTAGATTGTTCTCTGCAATTAACTTCCCAGACAGGACCTCAAGGGATAGGTTGTCATAGCTGGAATGGTCAAGTTGGGAAGTAAAATTGTTCCATGATGAGTCTAATGAGTTAATAATTATGCTAATTAAATTTTCTTCTGTGACCAGTTCCCCTCTCTGATTTAATTCATCCCTCATTAAATTTAAATTACATAAATGCTCGCTCATCTCCACACCTGGTTTTAATTTAGCTGCATGAAACTCCCTTGAAATCCTGGTTGTAGTGTTTCTATTTTTAACATAAAACAGCCTAAACAATTTTTCCCATAACTCTTGGACTGTCAGATTATGGGGAATACTTGCATAGATAGAAGACTCAATGGATAATAATAAAATACAAAATGCCTTGTGGTGAAGGCAATCTATTTCCATAGACCAGGGCTTGCTAGGAGGTTCTAACAATAAAAATAAAATATTCTACTTCATAAGGACCACCTGTATATCTTTCACCCAATCTAATAAATTCCTTCCTGAGGTAGAGAGCCTTTTGAAAGAAGCAGGTAGAAAACCGGAGTGCCCAGCTGGAGAGTTAGACAGCTGTAACTGTCCATGGTTCTGGATTTCTTTGAATTGACAGAATGGCATCGGTATGCTGGCAGCTGGCTTGTAACTGATAGGCTGCCCTAACTGCCATTCTTTTTCAGTAGGCGGATCTTGGAGGAACTTGTGAGCATGTGCAAAAGCCATTTCGCTCTGGACTCCGGCCGGGAAGGTTCTCTCTGTCGGAGCTTCGAAGAAAGGCCTGAAGGGGAGGCCTGGAGTCCCAGCACCGGTTGCTGGGTTCCTGAAGATCGTCTGGGACACTTGGCTTGCTGCACCTGGACCCAGATTGGACCTCAATGCGGCAAAACCTGCCGGAGGTTGAAGAACCAGAAGGGGTTCGCCGCCAGTCGCGCCTCTTCTGAACTCAAGAAGGGATCGGATGGGACCCTCACCGTAGATAGGGCAGGTGAGGAGATGGTCATCAAAGGGTGGTGGTCATTGGTTTGGGTCAGCTCATACCAGTAATTCGGGGGTAGTTGTGGTACTGAAAGCTGCGGTAAGTGTTTTTATTGCTTGGTCTATTTCCCGCTCGGTAGGCGAGCATGAATTTCTCTGGATCTGGCTTGTCGCGGCTTCACTGGCCGCTTGGACCTGGGGTCAGTCAGTCTAAACCCGTGGCATGTTTGGGGTGGCCAGGCTTGGTGGCTCCGCTGTCACCGGTGAGGCTAGCCTTCGGGCTAGTGGGCTGCCTCGGGTTGCCGCAGTGGTTGGCACTGCATATTGGGCAGCTTCAAAATTGTGTCCTGATAGTCTCTGGGGAATATAGTCAATGTATGGGAAAGTCACTGTTTCCCTGGGGTTAAATTCTGTAAAGTTTAAGGGTTGACAGGGCGCCATTTTCTTTGGCGGGAAATTCAAATTTGGTGGTACTTGCAGGCTTCCCACCATTGAGCCACTGACCTTAACAGGGATATCAGGGCAGGACTGGATGGATCTTACCGGTCCGATGCCTTCGGTCAGTAGTCCTCTCCTCCCCGATGTTGCCCCGGTTCCAGCTCTAGACGTCTTCTGGAGCAAGGCTCTTAGATCAGCTACAGGGTCTTCGCTTGCCGCCGGCAAGCCAAACACCTGGAGAATAGCTGATCTCATTTTCACTTGCTCAGCTGCAGTCATAGATATCGCTGGTGTGGCCATTGTCTCTTCCTCCTCTCCCTCGGTGTCTCCGCCAGACAGGATGGAAGGGCTTGGAAGGGTTGTTTGCTGCTCTTGTGTGGTTGCCGGTAGACCAGGTCTCAAGCCGCTCACCAGGAATTCTTCTGTTCCTTCCGCTGCAGGTGTTTGAGATGCTTCGTCTGAAGTAATCTCCATCTGAGCCTTATCTAGAGATTCCTGAGCTGCTATCCTCTGGGTGGTGGATCTGGTCAGGATTCTAGTCTCCCTAGTAGGCTTAGTTGTTCCTGGCATATTTTTAATTTTGGCTTACAGTTTAATTAGACAAACCATCCTCTTGTTGCCAATTGTTAAATATATTATCAATTATATTACAGATCTTGTCTAATAAACTGTAGCACAAAATATCCAGGAGACTGGTGTATACAAAACTATTATTTATTAATAAAAAGAACTTTTAAATCACTCTATGTCTATATAACCTTACTGTTCAATCAATACAACCAGAATCAGCATGTGAGTCAGTGAGAGGGGGTTTTATACTCCTCCTCTGATCAGTTAACTCGTGATGTCACTTTGAAGGGAAGATTTGAAACCAAGCAGCTTATGATTGGTTGCTCTAAATATTTGAAGAAATACTTTAACACACACGTAATAGCCTATGGCTGACAATACACCTATGGCAATGTCATTTTTCTCCCTTTTATATTGACCCAAATTCATTCAAGATGGTTTTCATCATTGTTCTGCTCTACTTCTGTAAAAATGTAATTATTTCTTATATATAGTATGGTATATTGTATGGTATATATAGTGCTACTTCACCTTTTTTTATTAGTTCTGTTTGTTAAAATAATTTAATCCATCTAGCTGTATATTCCATTCATGGGTTTCATCCCACCAAATTTTCAAAATGGCAACAATATATCTGCCCTCATTTAATTGAATTTCTAATTCACCCTGTTTATTCCTCATACTTTGTGCATTGGTGTATGTAAACATTTGAGTCCTTTTTGACTGACCCTGTGTTTACTTTTTACATAATCTGTTTTATGTTTGAATTACTCTTCTTCCTTACCAGTTGTCTGATTAGTGCACATGATATGATGCATACTATCAGAAGCTTGATTTTCCTTAACAGCAATGTTGATATTCTTAACTGCACAAACATCTATATTAGAAATACTGATAATCCTATTAGTTTTGGATTGCTGGGGACAGAAAGGTTCTGTATCAATTAACTCTGTCCCCATTATTTAATTTAAATATTTTTCCAGAAAACCCCTGAATTTAATACTAAGTAACTCAGTCCCTTTCTTTGATGGATGCAAACTATCTCTTTTGTACAGCTTTTCATCAGACCAACTGCAGACATGACTAATATAACCAAAACCTTCCACTTTACACCATTCCTTTAGCCACACATTGAACTCCGCTATATGCTGGCATTTTCACAGTCCTTACTAGTATTCACGACTGTCTTAACAATATGCCTCTTTTCTCTGTTGGCAGAAGTAACAGGGAGACACCTCACTTCTTTCAAAACATCATTTTCTAAATTGATATCACTTCCAATTAAATCAACAACCAGAAGGTGGCTTCCTTGCCCCTTTTTCATGACTGATGTGTAGTATCTGATTCATACCTTCCCTTATCCAAAATAACTTCTTAGTCTCAGACCACAATCTCCTGCTCATTTGAATTATTGCCATCACAACCATCTTGACCTGCCATCTTAGTATCCCTATTGAGGTCAGCAAGGGCACTGTATCTGTTATGCAGAGACACAGCAAAAACTTTGTGTTTATGGTTCACAGTTCTCACCTTGCCAGATCCCACAGTTGTCCATGTTGACTGTCTCCTGGAGGATTGTTACGGTAGAGGGGACTGATAGTGGGCAGCTCAATAGAATAGAACAGCTGAGCTGAACACCTAATTTCTGCCTGGAGAGCACAGATTAGAAACTCTTAGATAAACTATCTGTCCATCTTGACTAGCAATTTGCTTATAAATAGAACAGTAGCCAAATTTAAAGAGAGTACCACAAAAGACAGCTGCAAAACAAATATTGTAGACATTATAAATTAAAATTGCAATTACAGAAGCACTTACAAGGGTGAACTACTGCTGTTTCAGATTCTCAGTTACATGATTCTGGTCCACTGATCTATCTCAGTCCTCCTGAACTGACAGTGAGCAGCTCTTTCTAGCAGCCTCTGGTACTATGCAAATACAATGCAAATGCAACCTATGACAGAATTGTTTTAGTCAGGTTGAAGGTTTCAATTATACCAAGTCTAACTGATTCATAAAAGCTATTGGGGGATTAATTTAATCAAGAATACTTAGAATTCAGTTTTCTTTTGCTGAAAGAAGTATTATTACTATTATCTTGTACATGAAGTTCCTCTTTTCCATCAGTGCTAGGCTCTATTCAATCAGATTGTTTTTTTTAAAAAAGCTGCCTAATATTTTTACTATGTCTTCTGCAGAGCTCAGCTAGGAGCCAATTCATCATGGCTCATGATGCAAGTCAAATAGGAATGTTGGCCAAAATCCTATATGAAATAGCATAATCTACATTATTGAGGCTACTATGCATTCAAACTTCATTACAGTTTAAATTTGCAGTTTATATTATAGTTTCAATTTAAACATTCTTTTGAAAGTGGATCAAACAGACCCAGTGTGCTGCCCCGCTCCCCACACCCACATGTGGCAAGAGTTCTACAGGTGTTTATTCAACCTCCTCCCAAAAACAGCTCCTTTGAGAGCACCTCTGTTGCTCAGGTCCAGATTCCAAGTTCAGTACAGTAAGAGTCACTGGGTAACCAAGTTCAATGGGCACACACAAAGTCCAGGAAAGCAGGCCAGGAGTCAAATAGGCCAGGATACAAGGCAAAAGCACACAAGACACAGAACTGGCCACGTTGCTCCAGCAACACTCAAATCCTCAGGATGGGGTTAAGTAGGCAATGCTGGTGCAGCCCTTCATGAGATGTGAGGTTGATTGCTCATGAGTAATCTAGCTGACTGGCATTGTGCCTGTCTCCTCTCTATTCTAGGTGTCCTTGGATCAAGAGGTGTTGGATCCTCATTGCTAATGGGCAGCAGCCTCTCCCAGTCCTTGCCTGGAGCCTCCTGGCCAGTTTGCTGCGGCTCACTAGCCTCAGCCCCAGCCTGCTTCTGAGGCTGCTCCATCAGGCTAGCATTCTCTGAGCCCTGATCCTAACCAATACTTGGCTCCACACTTTGCAGACTCAAGCTCACCCTCTTCCTCTGAACTTTCATCCAGAGAGGGGTCCAGGGGTGGATTCATGACACCCAGTTTCTTTTAAACAGGCTTCATGTGAAGTTGTGAGTTGTCTTGTTCTATAGTTCTTAGTGCTCTACTCATGGATCCTAGAGGCTTGCTCAAGAGGAGTTGCTCTCCTAGGTGATCTCACAGCTTCTCCATATTTGGACAACCACCATTAGCTGGATCATATTGCTTTGTGTTGGTCTTTGTCTCTCAGTCATCCCTATTGTTTCATGGAAATGTGTTAATCTGCCATGTTTCCACCTGGAAGTTGCAACATGACTCTGTAAAACATCATTTGACTTCAAAATGTAATCATGATCTACTTGGAGTGCACAAACCCATAATATTGAAACTCTATTTAAATTCATCTTTGATTTTGCAAATTACTTTGTGATTCATAGTGACACATTACCTTACTAAGTAGGGAAAGTTAACCTTTTTTGAAGTCTGGAATTGCATTTTTGTTTTTAGCTATTAAGGGCCAAAGGAAGCCAATCAGTTACAGTGACACTCAAGAAGGTGGGATTTTTGTCCATTTTTCCTTCTTTGGGAACAGTTTAATGGGAAAAAGTTTGATCAGAGACATAATACATCTATTTTCTTCCATTACTTAAATAAAAAAATGTAGCATTTTAGCAGCATGATCTTGGAGTGCTCTGGGGACTATAAAAATAGAGCTGGGGGCCACTTTCCAGCCAATGTAGTATGAATTGTTCTCCTTTATTTAATAGCCACCATAGCCACTGAATACTGATGAAACATACATCTATTGCATTTTAATGCACCTGCTTCCCAGGGCAAGGATGATATGTTAAAAACCTATATCTACAATATTCAGATATAGGATTGTAGTAGAATAGTATGCTTTCTGAGGACTCCTTATTACCCTCTCCAAACAAGTTAAAATCAACTTTGATGCTTAAAGTATTTAGACTTCTACTTTGGATACCTCAATCATTATATATGCCAAATCTAGAGGCAAAAAAATCAGAAATAATCTAATATCTTTGAAAGCTGAAAATGTCAAACTCTGTAGTCATTCAAACAGATTGCTTTTAAAATAACATTAGTCAGCATTGTTTTACTATACATTTTCAAATAATTCCTAACTGGCTACCTTGAGTTCTCTTCCTTCTATTCTTAGTAGTGCTGAAAATACTGCAAGAGAAACTTTGTGATGGCTAATTTAGATTTCTTTTTCTTTCCCTATGGGCATATTTCAAGAAGGAAACACTTGACAGCTGCAGGAAGCTACCCACTGTCTTGAATAAGATAATGAAAAGCAGGCATGTTGTAAGTCAGCATGGAATGAAAGGATAATGTACTTGGAAAATGCATGTTTGAACACTCCTTCCAATCAATATGATTTTTCTTTTTCCTGATAGGAACTGTGTATATGGGTGCACACACATATCCCCAGTGATAAAATAAGAAGGCTCAAAACCCACAAAATTACAAAGTAAAGTTGTTCATTTGATTGGATACAATTATTTTTTAAAACTGTCTTGGAAACATAGGGTTTCATATCAGACCAGAATAAAAGCTATCTATGCACAACAATGTCCTGTTCATGTAATTAAATCTCTTATAGGTATAATATAGTAATCTGTATTAAATTATTTTGTTATATTCTACACCATATAAAAGTGTAGTATGGAGCAAATCTATTAAAATCTTAACACAGTCAAAGTACTTTTGTCACCCAGTATTTTTCACATCTGGCAAACCAACCATTCTCAAAATTACTTGTTTCAAACTGTTTAGGATGTTGCAAGGATCCAATCCAATGTTTAGGATGTGCTTATGCAGAAGGTGCATGTTAACTTGAAGAATGCAAACTGCACTGTGTTTGCTGGCTATGTATCAAAAGCTGCACAAGTTCTCATTCTTTTCACAGCTATATTTTACAAATCTACAGTTGAGGCTATAGCTTATGTATGTAGAAGGTTACCATGAGTGCCATTACTTTCAAAAGCGTTACTTGCTCTTAGTTTTAGTAATGCATAGGTCTAATCAGAGGGCATAGTAATGAACCTGAATTGCTTTTTCCTATTCAGTCTCCTATGTCCATCTATTTTAGTTGCATTTTGGGGATATTATTTATACCAGGAAAAGAGCAATAATTTCCAACTCATCTAGGAGGACATTTTTTGATATCATTTAAAAAGGTGGGCTGTAGAGGCCACATAGACAAAGCATTCCTAGAGAAACTTACTTTGCTTAGGTTTTGCTGGCAGGGGCATCTGCATTTGCAGATGCATTTGGCTTCAAAATGGCAGGTGGGACTTGTCAATTGAAACCCTGACCCTTTTTACATCTGTGCAATACAAATTAGAAAGTGGCAATGCTTTAATCACTAGATCATGTCCTCTATTTTGAAGCCAGTGACCATTGTTGTGGATACCCCTGTTTGTTGGCAATGGGAAGGCACAATCTATGGTTTTTCCATGCATCTAAAAAAAATGACATTTCTGCCAATTCTCATTTAAGCTATGAAAAGAGAATAAATTTTAAAATTTATTTCAAGGGAGTGTGGAAAGCCTCCACCCCTCCTAGAAGAATGAAATATTTTAGGAAATATTAAAAAGGCAGAATATTATATTTCCCCAAAGGGAGAAATGGAGAAACATGCTCTTAAAGACATAAATCAATCACCCCCCAGCAGATATTTTGTGTCCATTAAAAAAGACTGGGCCAGCCTATCTACAAAACAAAGGACCTTCAGGGTGAACTGGACATAACCCTTCAGGACATAATAGGATTAACCCACTACCATTTAGCTGAAGACATAGAACTCATTATATTGTACAATCTCCTAAGGACATTTCAGATATTGCACAACCCCCCTAGCAGCATCTCTGAAACTTATAAAAATCCTTGTACTCATCAAACCAGTTGTTTAGCTGACCCAGAACTTCATGCTATCTTTGTGTGGCTCTGTTCACCAATAAATGGACGCTCTTTCCAATCAGCCTCCATATTGTTTCCAGTGTTTTTCTCCCAGCTTGGAACTAAACAGCTGGATTTTCCTTCTAACAGGAGAATTTTAAAAACAATTTATGAAATTTAGTATTACAAGCAGGGGTTCTCCCACAGTGCCAAATCTTTTGGGAATTTAATTCTATATGTTATTAACTAGATATATGCATTTCAGAATTCACAAAATACATCAATAACCAATAAATGTAATGTCAACCCTGAAGCGGACCTGGCTGTGATTGTCTCAATCCATATAGACTTTTATGCAGCTTCCAAATAATACCATAATCAGGTGGTGCTTTGACATAAGTTGTTTTGTCAAGTTTGGCATGTAAATATGCAGTTTGGACATCAAACTGGTATACAGACTCTCCCAATAATGCTTTAGTGACCAAAGCAGTTTTAACAGATTCTGATCTGACTGTTGGGGAATAGGTATCAGTGAATTCCTCTGCATACCTCTGAAGGAAGCCCTGCACAACCAGTCTTGCTTTGTACAGCAGCTTGTTCTCAAGTGGTTTAATTTTAAACACCCACTTAGTTCCAATTGGCCTCTTGTGTCTAGGCAGTTTTGTTGAGGAAAAAACCTGGAGCTGTTTTAAACTTTCCAATTCATTTTCCATGGCCACTTTCCATTTGTTTTGTTCCTCCACAGGCAAATCCATTACCTCTTTAATGTTTTTAGGAGGAGCAGTGACATGGTTTATGGATGCAATATATCCATCAAACCTTTTGGGTCTGATCCCTTTGGTGGATCTTTTAGACCTCCTTACCACTTGCCAATCACCATTATCATCATCTGATGATGCAGAGTTACTGTCAGAGTCACTCTGCCTAGATTTAGGTGGCTGTCTTTTCCAAGCCCTGGGGTTTTTGGGTTCTCTAATTGGAAAAGAGTCTTCAGAGTCATCTGAACTTGTGATCTCTGAAGAGTCCTCAGTGTCAGAT
>JANHJO010005275.1:34768-48529 GCA_032468235.1 Pseudoxyrhopus heterurus | reverse complement strand
GCCAAAATCACGTGCGCGCTCCCGCATGCCCCCCACCCACAATGCGATGCAGCCCTCCCCTCTGTGCATGTATGCGCACACCCCCTGCACCTCATGCGCATGTGCGTGCCCCCGCCCCATTTTTAGCTAAAAAACCACGCGAAAACCAGCTGTTTTTCACATTTTTAAAGCTAAAACCAGGGGGCGCACACACATGTGCAGTGGAGCTGGGCTGGGCGATGGCTGGTGTGCCAGTCGACATGGCTACGTGTTCCATTTTGGGCACACGTGCCATAGGTTCGACACCACGTCCCTATACCATTTCAGACAGGTGGCTGTCCAATCTCTTCTTAAAGACCTCCAGTGATGAAGATCCACAACTTCTGAAGGCAAGCTATTCTACTGGTTAATTGTCCTCATTGTTAGGAAATTTCTCCTTAGTTCCAGGTTGCTTCTTTCCTTGATTAGTTTCCATCCATTGTTTCTTGTTTTGCCTTCTGGTCCTTTAGAAAATAAGTAACCACTCTTCTTTGTGGCAGCCCCTCAAATAGTGGAATACTGCTATTGTGTCCCAAAGGAAGAACCAGAGAATAAACTGTACTGTTCTGTTGCAGATAGCTTTTATACTATGCTCAGGCATGGCATGACGCTACAGCATTCCATAAGCTTTAAAGCAACTAGCCTTATCTTATCCAAAAATCTGCTTTTCTTCATCTTTAGTGATCAGCTTTCTAATATTTTTAATGGAACCAGGGAAGAGTAATAGTGCAACAGTACTCAGACTCTGAGCAGAACAGAGTCGTCTGGATGCTTTAATGATTATCATAAACCATCCAGCTAGAAATCTCTTTTGCAAGCATAGAACTCCATGTAAGAAGGAAAGGTTTTAGATTTCCAAACAAACACCCATTCATTTTTTTTCCAAAGTTGTGAAACACAAATTCAGTAAAAAAAAAAAAAAATCACAAGTCACCAATGAAATAAATTTCTTTTTTTTCCAAATTTTTATTTTATTGTATACAACATCATTCATCAAACAGTGTGTCAACCGGGTTACAAATATTATGCCTTATCACAAAAAAAAGAAATAAATTTCCAAAAAACACCCTCATGGTTTATTTCTTTGTCTGCAAACCAATTGTTGGAAGAACGGTAACATTTCAAACAGAAGGTGGTTTGAGAATGAAGCTTTGCTAAACAGTTCTGGACATACAAAGTTGTATATGGACAAGGAAGGATCCTGTTCTTTATTATGTACAACAGTTAAAACCATGTCACCAGCAATTGCCACAATGCATTTTAAACAGAAACACTTAAAATGAGAGAAAGAAGAATCCCAGGTACAAATGAGAAAAATGGCCTGAGACATTTCAGGGGGAAAAAATCCTCCTTTTTCAAAAATGTTCCATTGCGAATAAAAAGTTTTTCTTAAAAAAAAGAAAAAAAACACATTTTCTGAAATGCATTGGGCCAAATAAAACCTTGGGATTTCTTCTTCTCTCTTTTGTTTTCTTTATGCATCGTGACATATATTGTAATATTTTCTTTTTTTTAAAGTAGATATGGTCTGGTGGAGATCCTACAATTTGGAGAGGAGATATATCTATATTTTTCAATGATAACAGAGAAGCTTGCAGATGATTGTTTATATACATGTAATGAAAATCTATATAATGTTCTATCTTAGAGAATAGCTGGAGAGACACTATGCTAGGCATGGGGCTATTTTATAATGTAAAGAATTTAGGAAAAATGTGACAATCAGTTGTTCCACTTAAAGTTTTAAAACCAATGTAGGTTCCTTTATAAGACTGCCTGGTGTGAACAGATTCAGTTCAGAGAATGATATCCTGCCAAGCATCATGATAAGATTGACAGTAACTGAGGTGATTCATGAGGATGGTGCAAGCAATTGGTGCATTGTGAAGCATACTTAAAAAACTCTTGAAGGTAGAAACAAGCCATAGCAATCCAAAATGCTTTGGAACCCTCAAGTGGAAATAGATACTGGGGAATAGGTCCAAGAACTAGATGGGTAGAAAAACAAACAGAAGATTATAGAAGGCAGAGATGGCTGGAACATGAAGAAGACCATTCTACACTATAACAGTTTTCTTGAGGTTCCCTGTTTTATATTCTAAATGTTAAACAATGTTTTTCTTTCTCTAAATATGTAATGGGTTTGTTTGTTTTTTGGACAGATATGAGCTGAAAGTCAAGATTCAGGATGAGAGGAATGTTGAGCTATATCCTGTGGACAAGGAAGCTACACATATACTCAACATCAAAAGAGGCATCATCTCTGCTCTTCTTGTGCCAACGGAGGCAGAAGTCAATACCCAAACGTTGCCCATGGTAAAGAGCATGTCCATCCTGTTTTCTTTCAATTAATATGATTAAATATGGCTCAGTGACCCAGGCAAACTGTTGCCCCTGTGAAAAATGGCCTTTGGGTCACCAGATTTGCTTTGGTTGACTATAGAGAAATGCTGTATTTTTGCCTTTGTAGGATACCGTATATGGAGAATGTGACAGCAGCATTGAAGTAAAAAATAGAAAAAGCAACACTGCCAATCTAGCAGACATTGAAATAACAAGAAATCTGAAATCTTGTGAGAACTTCAACCCTATCAGAGATTATGTCAGCCCAATTGCTTTCATTAAAGGCTTGGTAAGTACATGGAGCATGACAGAAAATATGCACTATATGTGTTATATGACTGAGATACACCACATTTTTCATAATTACTATCATTACAAAATTCAGCTATCATTTTATCAATACTTGATGAAATCTCTTTCTTCAGGTGTCAAGTAAGAAGGTTTTATTTTATATAAGCAACCAAGAATTAAAATTTAAGAAGGGAAATGCAAGTTTCTAGCAGGAGTCATGATCGAAGATCCTTACTTTGTTTTGTTCTTGGGATTGGCTAAACCTATGAAGCAGTTCACAACATGCAGAAGATCTCAAATTAAATTGAAGGATTCTGACTAAAAAGGAAATCCACCATCTCTGCCCCACAATTCCAAATCACTTTGTGGAATCACAAAGTGTTTATCAACTATATGTTATTTAAAATTGTTGCTAGTATAAATGACTATTTACAAAAAGTTTGAATAATGATAGGTATGGATTAAGCTGGTATTTTATACAATCTTACCAAGGAAGGAAGAATATTTAACGGTATATTTGTATCCAAGTGGAAATGCAGCAAAAGCACCTGAGCAAAGCAATTGCCATCCTCACTGGCTCACCAAAATAGATGACAAGCTAAACGAGTCGTCACAGAAATCATATTCTAGGGACAGCAGCCCCAATTGCTAATTCTGATCGCTGTAAATAAGCAAGGACTGTTTGAAGATGACCCACCAGTTTGAGTAGAAGAAGGACTGAATGTTCCATTCTTCCTTTGCTCCACCCACATTTGTACTAGAATGGTTAGCAAGAAGGGAAATAGTCAGCAAGTCCAATGCAGTATAAAAATGCACCAGGCTCCTAGAGAAATGGTGAAACTCTCTGTAGGTCCCTCCTCTATGGCTCCCACCACGAAAGGAACTTTTGTGGATTTTTTTAAAAAAATATAAACTTATAGCGGTTTTGGTTTTGAATCTAATTTAGCCACAATTTTGTTTGTAGAATGCACCTTTATCCACTCTGATAAGCAGCAACCAACATTGTCACTACACTGTGGATACAAAGAAAAAGCATATATCTGAAGCCATTTGCACTGAGAAACACTTGTTCCTGCCCTCCTCGTACAAGTAAGTTAAGCATAAGGTTTTTCCCCGACCTCTTCCTTATCACAGTTTACATCTATGGTTGTAAACAACACCATGTTACTTTATCCAAAGCTTTGTTGCTTTTTTCTTTATTGCAATAGAAATCAATATGGCATGATGGCGAAAGTCATTCAAACTCTGAAATATGAAAGCATCGCCAACATCAACAACAGGAACATGGATGGTAAGTCTTTAAGCAATGGTTTTCACTTTGATCTGGTTCCTATGAGTCATGTAGGGCAGGTGTCCAAACCTCCAGTCTGTGGACTGGCACCGGGCCGTGGCATGCCAGAAACCAGGCCACGCAAAGAAGCAAAGCCCCATCCGTGGGATGCAGGCAGCATGCAAAGCCACGCCCTCTGCAGTCCATAGGAAAACCTCTCTCCACGAAACCGGTCCCTGGTGCCCAAAAGGTTGGGGGGCCACTGATGTAGGGTTTCTTTTTTCTATATTAGCCATAGAGCAAAAAGAAATTAATATTCTACCTACCTGGTTCCCTAAAGGAGGCCTTAAAGGAAGTATTTAGGTTTATTAATTGATCGAAGAATTGTATATTATTACAAGGAAAAGACAGAAGCAGCCACAGGTGTGGAGTGGAGTATCTCATTGACTATTATGCTTCTTTAGAGCTGTAATAAAGATTTTAAAATAATCAGTGCACAGGGTGAATGCAACATTTAAGATGACTGTAGAGAAAGAGAAATGGAGGAAAATAATGTTTATTGGATTTTAATAATTACCCCATGCAATACAGAGAGAGACTGTGAGCAGCCTCTTTTGATTTGTATTTCAAGACCATGCACAGAAGGCAACAAGGTCTTTGGTTCATCTATTTTTACAAAAAAATATCAAGTTCATCAGGATTAGTTAGCAACATCTATTTACCATTGGTGACATGAACAATGCCTTACAAATTGGATACAGCTAATCTAAGGCAAGGCTTGTGAAAAGAAACAAAGAACGATACTAACATCTGGTTAAAGTTTCTTATTAGACTGATTTGGAAATAGAAGCATTTCAATATGACATTATTCCAGCTGGAACAAGGCTGATCCACTTCTGGTTTGCTCACCTAGACATCTGGCTAGCTTACAAACCAAGAAAATGAATTTTTTTGCCAGTGTCCAGGATGAGAGTTTGTATACTTGAATGATGTAACATAAAACTGGCTATGATTACTAACACAGGCAGTTGTCGACTGACAACAATTCATTTAGTGACCGTTCGAAGTTACAACGGCAGTGAAAAAAGTGACTTATGACCCTTTTTACACACTTACAACCGTTGCAACATCTCCATGGACATCTGATTAAAATTCAGATGCTTGGCAATTGGTTCATATTTATGACGGTTGCAGTGTCCCCGGGTCATGTGATCCCCCTTTTACAATCTTCGGACCAGCAAAGAGGGAAGCCATATTCACTTAACAACCCATGTTACTAACAACCAATGCAGTGATTCCCTTAACAACTGTGGCAAGAAAGGTTGTAAAATGGGGCAAAACTCACTTAAGAAATATCTCGCTTAGTAACAGAAATTTTGGGCTCAATTGTGTTCGTAAGTTGAGGACTACCTATACCTGTGATGGCGAACCTATGGCACATGTGCCAGAAGTGGCAAACACAGCCATCTCTCCAGGCACACCAGCCATCGCTCATTGCTTTTCTAGGTTCCGGCACGCACATGCGCGCCGGCTAACTGGTCTTCGTGCAGTGGGAGCGCTGGAAACCGGAAGAGCAGCTCCCCAGTGTGCATGTGTGCGCCAGGAAGCTGAGCTTTCTGTTTTTGGTGCACACATGCGCACCGGCCAGCTGGTCTTCATGTGCGCATGCTTGCCAGAAACTGGAAGACCAGGTGGCTAGCGCGCATGCGCACACCGAAAACCAGAAGCTCAGCTTCCCGGCACGCATATACGTGCCAGGGAGCTGCTCTTCCGGTTTCCGGCACTCCCACGCACATGAAGAACTGCTCTTCCATTTCTGGCACTCCCCTGCGCGCATGTGTACACGCTCCCATTTTGGCACTCAGTGCTGAAAAGGTTCGCCAACACTGACCTATACTGCAATAAGTTAATAGCCGTTGTTCCTCATGCTGGCTAAGCATTAGTGGAACAAAGTTAGACTTTCCCTGTCTGCACCAGAGACGTCCATATTTCACATCGTTCCAAAGGATCGGATCCTTCAACTTTTAGGAGTATCTTTAGGGGGGCATGAGTGTTTATAGTTGGAATTCCACTCAGACAAAGTCAACTCTTGAAATAGCACAAAACAGCTATTTGTTATTCAACTATCCTTTGAGCTTGGCAGTGATGTAATGGTATTGTTTTAAAAGATGCTTTTTCCCTCCATAGTTACTGGCCTGATAAAGAGAGAACTGTCTTTGGAGAATGTGGAGGCCAAACTTCTCAGGCATGGTGATGCCGTTCTGAAAAGTCTTCAAGAATTAAAAAAACTGTCAGTCTCTCAGCAGAACCATAAAAGAGCCAACTTGTTCTACAGATTTGTTACCGGACTGAGAAGCTTGCATAATAGCACACTTGGCCCATTGGTGCCAAAGTTGATGGAAACTTCCAGGTATTTCATCATCCTCTGTTGACTTATTGTAATAGAACCTTGCAGTGGAAATAAATAGGCCACCAAATGGATGTTCATCTGTATGCCTTGGCCGTATGCCTTGGCCATAATCAACTTACACTGAGGCCAATACTGGCGAATATAAGTCAGAAAGAATAGTGGGCAAAGGTTTTCCTAGCAGAACATAGGAGACTCAGTATTGCTATGTGGATAATCTACTTATGTGACAGGATTTTTTTTTAACTTCTCCCTATATATTCTCATCTCCAGTTTAGAGAAAGCCCAATATCAAAGGGTATGTGAAAGAGAGAAAATCATCCACTCCCACTTACTTGGTTATTATTTATTTAAATTGATTGGCTGCCCAATTCCAGTGGACTCTGGAATATTGTTGACGGACAAAGTCTTTTTGGAATGCAGCCCACATCTTGATTCTTTCAAAACATTTACGTTTTATCAGACAACTGGATTTATTCCATATCCCTTGAATGAGCCAAAATGGGTTGGCTAACACACATAATCCTATCAACCTAGATAAAAAAAAATGATCCTTTTTCCATCAAAATTAATCTACATGTTACATTTTAAACCATTTTAAAATCGTATTTGCAAAAATGATTTCAAAGCAATTGCATGTGTTATCTAGCGTTAAACGTGGGATCAACCTTATGGGTTTTCTCTATAAGATGAGTTATACCGTTGTCCTCCAGGTTGTTTATTTTTGTGGATTAGAGAATGGATGAAACATTTTTGGACTTCTGAGTTCTTTCAACAATGCTATGCTTTGGCATCAATTTATAGGGAAACTAGTATATGAAAAACTAAAAGGTTCAGCGTAACTATTGGCTGATCATCACTCTAATTGGTTAATTGGTTTTCAGAGATATTGGGAGCCACATGTTTTGGAAGCTCATCTATACAGAAAAACAGTTAAAATCATCTCTAAGGCAGAAGCAGCGAAATGTATCATTGACAAATTGGACTGTCCATTGGCCAATGCAGCAGTACTGTGAATATGCCTTTAAACCAACTCTGTAATTCCTCTGCTTCTTCTTCTTTCTTTTTTTAATAGACCCATCACAATACAGGCCCTGATTCAATGTGGAACCCCAGAATGCTTCGGAGCCATCCTTCAAATATTGAGGACTAGCAACATTGACCCTCTGGTGGCAGATGCAATCACATTCAGCTTGGGACTGCTACCTTCTCCATGCACTAAAACAATACGGGAGATTCTAAATATGGCTGAGTATCATCCAAGCCGAGCTTCTTTCTATGCCTTGAGCCATGCGGTGAATAGGTATGTGAGAACTTAGTATATTTTTGATAGGAAGAGATGTTACTTAGCAATATAATTTAGCTAATGCAGCATTCACTGAAGTTGTTATTAGGAGTGCAACTGTTAAAATAATGAATTGATTAAATTAAGCCACTACTAACATTTTAATTGACTGAAAATGAACATCTTAGAAAAAAGACCCCTCCTGTTTTCACAGGGAGGAATATTGATTGTGAGAGGATGATTAATTGGTGCAAACATACTATATGTGTTATCTTTGAGTGTCAATCTTATTAGTTCCACATATACATTTTGTGCAACAAAGAAATTAGATCTGGGCAGTGAGGAAGACTAACATTAACAACAGAAGACTTTTATTTGTCTGTTTGTTTATACTTTTTAATTATTCACAATAAGGTATTTAAATATGTTTTAAAAATAAACAATGTGAAGTTGGGATCACTCAGTGTAGGCTGGCGATTCATTATTCCCTTTGAGGACATGAGAACTGTTAGATCATCTATCATTGTTATGACTTTCACATTATATATGTTACCAGCAATGTGTGGAAAAACTGGCATTGTATAGAATGCCTAGGAAATCTATAGAATGTGTGATGTTTTTAGACAAAGCATGAAATGTCCCAGTTATTTAATATGTGATTTACTTTCCCTAGGCATTCATTGTATATAATAACCCTAACCCTTTATTGAAAAGTTGTATATGAAAGTGAAAGAAGAAATGCAAAATACGGAATGGTCTTACTGAAAAAAACAAGAGAAAAAGACCAATATTGACCAACAAGGGAGGCTAGAATGGCATTTTATCTGAGTATTTTATACTTTGACAATTCGCCTTTTCATATTGCATAAAATGCCTAGGAAATGTGTGAACCATTAACTGTTTTATACTTTGACATACCACTTTTGACATTCTTTAGATTTCCTACCCGTTCTATAAAATGCTTAATTTCGCACATTGATGGTAACATATACATTCTCTACACATACACAAACACACACACACACCGCACATCTTTTAAAAGATGCTAACATTGAACATCTGCATTTTTATCACAGACAATATACTGTATGGTAAATATTCTAATTGTGACACTATCTCTGGTCAGTTTGTAGCAGCTCTTGATTAAAAATTGACAGCGCTACAATAATGGGACACATGAAATGGCTGTGCAAAGAAGATGAACTCTCAATCTGCCAATTACCGATTTTACATATTAAATTATCTGGCAATTTTGAAAGACCTTTCAAAGTTTTCTTCCTATCTTCCAGATTCTACTTCCAGAAAAAAATAATTACACCAGAATTAACAGATGTTGCGAACTTTGTAACATCTTTGATCAGCAATGAATGTTCAGGAAATGAAGACCTCACCTACCTGACCTTGAGGGTAATTGTTTGTATAAAAGTGCCAACTTTTAACATTACAGATTAACATTCCTTGGTGGGGAGAGAAAAAACTAAATTTGTATTTTCTGTTGTGGTTCACAGGCCATTGGCAATATGGGAAACGTTTTGGAAAACATCAATCCCAATGTGAAACAATCCCTAAAACTATGTATTCGAAGTAATGTTGCATCCCTTGACATCCAGAAAGCAGCTATTCAGGCACTGAGAAAAATGGATCTAAATGATGAGGTAAAGCAGACTATTTTGTAACAATGTGATTTTTCAAATATTCTGTTTTTTGATGGGTACCGAACAAATCTTATATCTAAAGATACAACAAATTTCACATACCCTGATTAAATTAGTTTCAAGGTATTGTTTTGATTAAAAGTGAAGTAATATAATTCACATACACTGGTTAAATTAGTTTCAAGGTATTGTTTTGATTAAAAGTGAAGTCATATAATTCTATTAATCATATTAATATCAAAAATGGACTTTAAACATTTTGATTTTCCATAAGAACATAGCTTATGTTTCCTTTATTTGTGTAATAGACTTTTGGAGAATTAGATAATCAATAGCAAGAGCACCTAGACTTATATACCACTCTGTAGTGCTGTATAGCACTCTCTGAGTGGTTTACAGAGTCAGAATTTTGGCCCCAACAATTTGGGTTCTCATTTTACTGACCTGGGAAGGATAGAAAGGTGAATCAACCATGAGTTGGTCAGGATCGAACTCCTGGCTGTGGGCAGAGTTAGCCTGCAATACCACATTCCAATCCATTGCACCACCACAGCTCTGGTGAGTCCTAAATGTGAAGCGCTAAATCCTAAATGTTTCCTATCATAGCAATTAAACCAGCATAGCATAGCAAACCTAGCAAAGCAATTAAACTAATCACAGCTGCTTTGGAAAATACTACATTTTTTTTTATTATTTCAGGATCGCGGAATGCTAATTAGAGTCTTCCAGGACGCCTCTTCCCCAGCTGATAAACGTTTAGCAGCTTATCTCCTGCTGATGAAATATCCTTCCAATGATTTTTCCAAAATCATTAAAATTGCTTTGAGGGAGAAGAATGAACAAGTCAAAAATTTTGTAGCTTCCCACATTGCCAATATCTTAGATACTACTGATTTTTACAATGAACCGTAAGTCATTTTCAAATCTGTTGAAATTGTTTCATTGTTTATGTTTTAGTTGAAGTTATGGTTTTAACCTTAATGAATAACTTCATAAATTGTTTCAACTTCCCCATTCATTGCATGCCAAAATAACTAAACCCAAAGATAGTTTCTTCCTCCATGCCATCACTCGGCTAAACATCTAACTCTGACAACACTGTCTTATGCCTAAAGATATTTACCCATGTAGTAGGCTGTATTGCTATTATCCTTGTCGTCGCTCATATTTCTCACCTCTCATCTTTCCTATTACGTTCTCCTAATGGTATATGATGATTTATCAGTTGTTGTTTGTATCTTATGGTTTATGATCTATGACTTTTCATTTTTTGTTTGTATATGCACTGAGAGCTTATGCACTGGAGACAATTCCTTGTGTGTCCAAATACATTTGGCCAATGAAGAATTCTATTCTGTTCTGTTCTGTTCTGTAACTCAAAGCCTGATTCCATAAGTGGATGTTCTGTGAGGCCAAAATTAAATGGACTAACCTTAGTGCCTTTGTATGGGGGCTAAAGAGCACCTCTTACCAATTGAGACATGTATCAAAGAGAGCTGAACAAATCAAAAGTCGACCTGCCCCTAAAGGAAAAGATTTTCTAAAATTTCCTGTGCAATTTTGATGCTCTTGGAACTTTTTCTTAAAAAATGATGAAGGCAGAAGGAAAGGCTTAAGCAAAGTTGCTCCCTTTGGGAAATAGGTTATTAATCTGAACTGTGAGGCAAAATTGCCTTCTCCTATATTTACTTATCTAAAGTCTTTCTTTTTTTTTTTAACAAAACCTGTCCTAGTTGAAGGTAACAAGGACTTTTAGGGGGGGGAAAGGTGTTTTAATGTCAAATGAAATCTTTTGTTCTCTGAGGACCCTTAAAGCCTGTGATTTTATTTAGAAAGTTATTTTAGAATTTTTGACTACTGTTTAATGGATAGGGCTGCAATTAAGTAGTAATTCAGAATTTAGTTATAGGATCTCCCCTCCAGATCATTTTTTTCTCTCCTCCCACCAGTGAAGCTAATAAACCAGCAATCCAGTTGCTAAAGAAATCCCTAGAATGATACAGTAAATTTACATTACTGAAAATTACCTCAGCATTGTTAGGATATTTTTTAACTTTCTTTTGCTTATTTGGACATTCTGTAATCAGGCTCAGAATCAAAATTCAGGAGGCACTTAAAGGAAGCCAGATGCCAACAGTTAAAGACTTCCGAAGATTTTCACGAAATTATCAAGTTTCCAAGATGGTGACTGTCCCATGGTCTGAGGAGCCTTTCACAGCAAAATTGGAAGGAAATCTGCTGTTTGATTCAAGCAACTATATAGCTAAGGAAACCATGCTGAAAACAACATTACAATTATTTGGACTGAGACCTCAGGATATATTTGAGGTACAGCAGCCTATAAATAGCATTAATAAATAAATAAATAAATGCTTTCTTCTTCTTTCTTCCTGTTTATTTTTTTTCTACCCCTTACTAATATTGTTATCAAAGTATTGTGTTATTTACCATTTTATTTAAATACTGTGTTGGAACCAAAAGCTCTCAAAACAGAATATAGTTTTAAAAGTCAACCCTATATTAAAAAATTGCATCCAACAGGCATAGGCTCAGTACATTTCACATCATCAAAATATACTAATGGTTTCAGTAATCAATTAGAATAAGAATAAAATTGCTAAATCTGCAGCTACTATGACCATGCTAGCATCTTGATAACAAAGGACAAAGCACACCACTAGGGATGCAGTGATGACCAAACACACCACTAGGGAGCCAATAATTTTATATTTGAAATTCCAAAAAAGTTGAAGTCTCTTTATTTACAATAATCAAACATCTGAAATTAAATCACTTTGAAATCAAGATACTTAGAATTTTAGTTACCCTCACTCACAAATTTACAGTAATACAGTTAACCTCCTCTTCCCCAAATGCATAATTCATTTGAAACAACTTAATCTTAAACACTGGAAGTCAATGAAGATTTAATAGGTAAATAAAACTAACCAAAGGAAAGTAGCAATAAAAAAATCTAATAAGTAGCCAATAGATTTTTGTTGATATAACAACTTGACTACATTTCTTTCCTGAACAAGAAATAAAAAAAATCCTTTCCTGGACTGTGTTTAATTTGGGGCTATTAAAGCTCTAAAATTTGTATTTCCCTATGGAAAGAACAATCTATCTTCCACAAGATTTTCTAAACTGATACTTTGGCCAAGAAACACCTAGAGAACTGCCACTGAATGTTTAGACAAGTTAACCCAGGCTTTCCAAGTGAAATGATTTTCATTTTCATTTGACCAGATTGGTCTGGATGGGAAAAACTTAGAGCCTACTGTTGAAGCAATGTTCGGTCCAGGAGGGTTTTTCCCTGATGCTGCTACCAAAGCTTTGTACTGGATTGATGGCAAAGTACCAGAACAGTTTTCTCAAGCCCTTTTTGATTATTTTGGATATTCCAAGGATGCAACACAGAATCAGGTATGTGTTTTCTTGGTGTTTTTGTACTGTTAAGTTTTACAAATAAATTAGAACCTCCATAGAGTATTTGGTCAAGTTTAGTAGAATGCTGAAATAACTGAACTACTATTAGGCTCAAATGCTAAAACACTTACTGCAGGTTTCTCAGTATTATCTTTAAGTAGATTATTTTAGGATTAGGTATGGCTTCATATCTAATTCAGCTTATTTAATGCTGAGTTTGTATTTCCAAAGGAGTTTGCAGTTTTTCTACAACACTGAAATAGCACTAATAGGGCACTGGACATCATTTGGAATTGTCCTGCTGTAAGATGATTCATTGAATGTCTAACCAAATGAGTCTTTTAATAATATGGACAATTTTTATAGTCTAATATTCCTTTTCCTATGTGTTGTCAAATCCAAAGGTCAGGCATAAAGCAGAACTCAAGTTGATAAGATTTATCAACTTAGCAGCTGAAGTTCCTTAACAAAGACTAAAGTGTTCATTTTTTTTTAATCTATCCCCATATACTTTTGCCCTTTTACACCAGAGATTTACCAGCAAATTTTACAAGCTGTATTTATTTCAAAGTATTTTTAAAATAAAACTTTGAGAAATTCTGCAGATTAATAGTTGAAGCCTGAAACTTTTTCTACATGTAGATTAAACAAAAGTTATTGAAACTGTGGTATGTAATCAAACCTGGTTTAAATTCTTTCTTCAAATGAAATCAGAAATTCCATAGTGCGATTTCCCTTTCTTCTTGTTTTCATAGGATATTATGAAAGGAATCATGCTTAATCTTGAGAAAATGCTTAAAGAAATCGCCACCAAGCAGCAAACACCGGATGTCAAAGCCTACTTCAGAGTCTTCCAAGAAGAATTGGGCTACTTGAAACTCAGTGATATTAACTCGTTGGGAAATGTGATTCTGAAAAGCTTTAAAACTTTGCAGAGTATACCCCAGAAAGTAAGTCTTCAATTACTAAACAGTATATTCTATCTTCTTTTTAATTTCCTATTCATTATTCAGTCTAATTAACCACTAACCAGTTAAGTTTGCATCCTCTATCCAGGGGTGGG
>JANHJO010005272.1:86090-99034 GCA_032468235.1 Pseudoxyrhopus heterurus | reverse complement strand
GAATTCTGGGAGTTGAAGTCCGCCAGGCTTAAAGTTGCCAAGGTTGGAGGCCTCTGGGTTACATCAACTCCTGTGACATCCATTAGGTCCAGCCAGTCATCAGGGAAGATGGGAATTACAGGGAGTCCTCCACTTCGGACCGCAACTGAGCCCAACATGCCTGTGGCTAAGTGAAACATTTGCAAAGCGAATTTTGCCCCATTTCGCAACCCTTTTTTTTGCCACCGTTGTTAAGTGAATCACTGCCGTTGTTTTAAGATAGTATTGCGGCCGTTAAGCGAATTGGACTCTCCCATTGACATTGCTGATCAGAAGGTCGCAAAAGGGGATCACGTGACCACAAGGCAACGCAACCGTCATAAACGCGAACCATTGGCCAAGCGTTCGAATTTCGATCACGTGACCGTGGGGATGCCACAACGGTTGTAAGAGTAAAAAACGGTCACTTTTTTCCCCCCCAGTGCTGTTGTAACTTTGAACGGTCACTAAATGAACTGTCGAGGACTACCTGTATAATCCCAAACATCCAAAGAATGCCATTTTAGAATTAATTCTACAGGGTACGCTTCGGATGTGTCTAAGACAGGACTAGAACTCACAGCCTCCATGTTCCTAGACTTGAATCACTATACCAAACTGGTCCTCATAATATGCTATTCAAATCCTACAAAAGCTTAGAGATTTTAGCATTCCTACACAATGCTAAACTATGATTGGCTCACTGTTGCACAAATAGAGGCAAATGGGATTAATCACTAAATCCTGATTCAGTTAAGTATTAGACTAATGCTCTTTCCTGGCCAACTGACAACCCTGTTCTGTGCATATTTTTTGAGGGAGGTGCTTAAGAGCTTTAGTCTCTCCTGTATAATTTTTGTAACATGTAAATGATGCTGATGCAAAAGAAATATTTCTACATTCCAGCTGGTGACATGATTGCATTGCACAAGACAGCCATAGAAAAACACTAAAGCTTATTGTGTGTAAATATCCTAAAATGTTGGCCCATTGTGGATCCTGAGATCATTTATTCATGAGGGGATCTTAGAGAGCAGACATTTTTATTCTGTGTACTCACTGATGAGTCCTCCGGGAATGGGGCGGCATAGAAGTTCCAACAAATAAATAAATGAGTACTAAGCCTATTTAGTATGTAAACCATATCGCTTTTTCAGATCAAGGAAGTTATCTTTCAAAACCAAAATACTAAGAGAAATGTGTTTCCATAGAATCAGAGAGTTGGAAGAGACCTTAGAATCTAGCCCATCCCTCTCTTAAGTGCGGGAGCCATGTGAGCAGATGACTATTCAACTTTCATTCAAAGGAGAGATCACCCCTTCTCTTGCGCGCTTCCATTGGCTAACAGTCAGTCAGGAAGTTCCTCCTTACATATAGTTTTCTTTGCAATTTTAATCCAATGGTTCTGGTCCTTGCCCTCTTAGGCATTAAGGGATGACCTCCTTCTGTGTCACAGAAAGAACAGGAACATCTATAAGAATTCTGGCACTAGGAGGAAGCATAGTTAAATCAGCCATGAGCAAGGACTTGGCTCCCACGCTTTTAATCTTCCAAAAGGCACTGAAGACCCAACCCCTATTTTGAGGAGCCCTGGTGGAGCAGTGGTTAAGTGCAGTAGTGCAGGCAAACTCTGCCCACAACCTGGAGTTTAATCCTGACGGGGCTCAAGGTTGACTCAGCCTTCCATCCTTCTGAGGTTGGTAAAATGAGGACTCAGATTGTTGGGGGCAATATGCAAATAATGCTGAGATTGTAAACCACCAGAGAGTGCTATAAATCACTATGAGGCAGTATATAAATGCTATTATTGCTATCTCTCCCCCCACCCCCCAATACGCTGGGATAGAGATTGGTGAGATGAAGTTGTTGTGGACTGAATGGAAAAGTTTAGCTATGATCCCTGGTCTTTTATTTGTGATGTGATACAAAAGGATATAAATAGTGTTGTACATGCCTCTTGTTATTGGTCAGAATAAGCAAAACATAAGGACCTACCTGGAATACAAATCCCATAATCTTTGACCATCATTCCCCTCCCTTGGCCTAAATAAGCATGCCAGTTCTTTGCAAACTGCAGACAGGTTTTGTATTTGAAGGATGATCAATATCCCATTTATTGCAGGAATATGAGTTAATAGGGCACTTAATAGATCTATCTCTTCAGGATTCTTCTTACTACAGTATCTTCAGAGCATCTGAAATGAGCATCAGTCTGGTCAATCCAGTTTCTTAAAAGAGAGAAAAAAAGTAACAAGGATGCTCACATGTACAACTTCCAAAGCAAGGTTCCAAAATTCTACCACTGCTATTATTCATTATTAGTGTTAAAATGTAATCCCTCCTGTTTTTTTCTTTTGCCTGTGGAAAACACATTTTCTACCTACTTAGATTTATCAAAATCACTCTAATAATCATCCCAAAGATATTCATCAAAGCCTTTCTTTTAAATCGGGGATGGGGGTGGAGGAGACCACCTGATTTTATTTACTTTTTAAAAAAAAAAAAATAGTTTTTAACTTTAAAAAAATGTAGAAAACTACCACCTTGTAAAGTAAAGCTTCAGCCTACAAGGTCTGAGAGATATTCCTAAGAAATAAAACTGGAGGGTGACTTAAAGCCCATCCTTCAGTTTTCTTTGGATGTGAATCAACTTGGTAAAATTAAAAGACAGAGTTGTTTGGAAATCAATAGCAACGGTCTTGAGAAAGAACTACGGAAATCAATGGGAAGGACCCCACCACTCTGCTTTCTACTAAATGTTGTGTGTGTGTGTGGGGGGGGAGATAGATGGAGGAAGGGATTGGCCTTGACCCCATGGTAATTCTTTGTGGGAGAATGGCTACAAGATGTTCTCAAAATTTAGCTGTGACCACCAGTCACAAAGAAATAGCCTCTCTCTGCTTTAATTCCACGCAAAAAGTCTTGCAAGAAATGAAATTGTAAATGTGCTTCCTCAATCTGAGTAGGCAAAGATATTCCCCTTTTTGGCTGCCAGTTGGTTCAGCAACTTTGTTCTTTGTGTTTTCATTTCCAATAGACCGCAAGCTATTGCTGTGGCTTCCCAACCCCCTTACCTTAATGAATCTAATTCCTCTCGATCAATTAGATCAGGTGAGCACTTTGAAACGTGCTGTTTATACAATTTCTGAGTCTCTAACCTTGTTCACTTCAAGAGCAGGCAGGATGGGAATTGCCCCAAGATATTGTACCAACTGGGAAATATTCCCAGATTGATTCAGAGTAAAGTGCTGAAGCTACTGACAAGACTCCTAAAGAGACCCAAGCTTGACTTTTAGGCAAAACCTGGCTTCTTAGGCAGGCATGGGTTTCTTTAGGAGACTCTCTACCCTAGGCAACAATAATTGAAGTTCGGTTGCTCACAGAATATGACTTCTGACATACTGAATAATTGATGGTGATGACGTGCTCCAGAGACTCATTACACGATCTGGTGCAGCAGGGTTTGGTCCATCTCAGAGCTGAAGGTCTACAGAGCATTCTGGGCGCTGGCATGTGGAACCGTTGAGGCAGGCCTTTCAAGCAGAGTGCTTCATAACATCCTGAGGTTGAAGCCTTGAAGGATGTCTCAGGAAAACAATAATCTTCAACCTCTTTGTCAATAGACACCTTAGCAATATCCATGACAGGCTCAATGACCGTATCAGCATTAGAACCCAGACTAGCTGCAGAGGTGACACTCATCCTGCCATATAAGCAGAATGGAAGCATTATTATGGATCTGCATTCTGGTTTGCTCTGCCTTTCTACCATGGAATATAGAAAAATGGTTGGCTTGCTCCTCTGGATCCACCCAATGAATTAATACTTGGCTTTACTAATAATGTAATGCCACAGACTGATATCCTAAGACTGCAGCTCTAAGCCAACTTGGCCAACATGGAGCTGTAATCCCAGTACACTTGCACTTATCAGATTGGGTGGTCTAAATTTTGACAGTATCAAGTTGATTAAAATAGTATATTTTCACTAATACATTTGAAATCTGTGGCATGAAACTTCTGACTGAACTGGGAAGGTCTTTTGCACTACTGCTTTATATGGGGAGAGCCAGATGAAGTTCTATTTCAATTCTTGAATTTATCATATTTTTTTCCATCCTTCCCTGAGATCCAGTGGTCACCATAAGGTCAAATAATAAATTGACTTGTGACTAACCATTGTCACAACATGAAATAATATTTGGATGAGAAATCACCAGGATATCTCAGATCTGTAGGAAGTAAAAAAAAACATTCCCAGAATAAGATAATGCAAATCATTTCCAAATTATTGCAAGAAAACTAGTCTTTACTTTTCTTGATAGTGATTTTTAAAAACATCTCACTATAATGATTCAACTTTATCTCATTTGGGCAAAATGCACACACAAAAATTTCTCAATTATTCTCACTTACCCTAAAATGGAAGTGGAGCTCTTTAATGGCTTCTCAAGCACTAGCATTTTCAGGTATTTGTGGGCTAATTCCCAAAGCCACTTAATTCTGTGGTTCCGGCTCTTGAACATTTTGAGTAGAGCCAATTTCTTCATTATCTACCAGAGTTCAGAGAGAAACAAGGTAAGTCTGCAAATGCATTCTTCTGTTATCTGATCTTAACTATGTCTTCCTTAACGATAGACCACACTCCTGAGCCAGCGTGTTGTAGTGGTTAAGAGTGTAGTAGTTGAATGTCTTTCTGATGACTGTGAGAGAGATGAGACCATAAGGGAGTATAAAAATGTTGGGAGATGGCCTTCCTAGTTCCAGGTGTCCAACACCACCTTTCTGTTGGGTGCACAGATTTGTGTTTTATATTCAGCTAAGAATATATATATATATATATATATATGTATGTATGTATGTATGTATGTATGTATGTATGTATGTATATATATAAATCTTCTGAGGACACTGTACACTGTGAACAGGTTTATGAAAATTCCCCTCTGAAGATGAAAAACTTTGATATTAGGCTGCCCTGGAATTCTCACAGTGGAACTCACAATATGAACAATATGAACAAGGAATGTCAGGATTTGACAACTGTTGGAGATGCTACACAGTGCTATCATGATATGAGAACACACATTTCATAGAATTTAGGCTCATTCTTTTCAGATTATGAAGGTGGAAGAGACGGCTGCTGACAACTTATGTAGATTTGCTGTCAAGCAGTTCCAGGATTCCAAAATTAAGTTCCCACTGCCACAACGAATGGGGTGCCACCAGTATGCTTCATTACCAAGACACCAAATACATTCCTCTAGTAGATGTAGGCTTGATTGATATGCTCCAGATATCAATACTGTTCTTTCTGAACATTTATGAAACAAAAAAACAAAAGATCCTGGATGAGGAGTGGAGGGTTTGCTATTAGCCAGACATTCACTGGGTGGCCTTGGGCCACTCACAATCTTTCAGTCCGATCTACCTCACCAGATGTCAGTGTGATATGAGTTTCCTAAGGATGTAAAGCACTATGAAGCAATATATAAATGTTATTGCTATTGCTATCCTGTAAGACTCTGAAGAAATGAGGTATTTGTTTGTTTTGTAATCTAACAAATAAAGTTACTTCTTCCCAATTCTGCCTAATTCAGGATTTGACTCATAATTTGACCAAGAGTAGGCCACAACAGGCTATGTATAGTTCCTGAAAATCCTTTGGGGAGGATGGTTGTGTCCCTTCATTCATTCATGCTCTCTTAGCTATCATAAAGCTATTTAACCTAAATTAAATTTGAGGGAGAAAGGAAGAAATGTCATCTTACCCTTTTGAGTTGGTTTATTACTTGTACTAAATTGCTTATCTGTGGTACTTCATTTGTTACATTAATGATCTGAGAAAGAGAAAGGGAAAGGGAGAAGGAGAGAGAGGGGAAGGAAAGAAGTTATAAGGATAAGAGAAAAGGACACATGATTAATAACAATAAAGTATTAGACTAGCCTCATTCAATAAATTAGGCTAATTCTATAACATCAAATGACCCTATAGTAGTGCAACTTTTTACTTAACTATAATTTGAAAAGTAAGCTTGACCAAGCAAAAGTATAATTTGAATCTATTTTATTTACATTTAAATTTAATGGGAAGAATGCAAATAAATAAAGCAAATATTATTACTATTGTGTATTTGATCATTTTTCTTTTCTATCACCCCAATAGAACAGTTTTTGCTGGCAATGCTTAGAAAGTCCTTGGATTACAACATCCACAGTATTCAAGGCTGTAGCTTGGGCATTCAGAAGTGAAGCACAACCAAGCAGCCTCAACAGACATCAATATAATAAGAACTAACTCAGAAGAATGAAAATGGTTGTGATCTGCACCCTCAATGTAAAATCTAATAGATCTGAAACTGGCCTGAGTAATGGGTCATTACAGAATTGTGGAAACTACCGGTATGTGTCTAAGTAAGCAAATGAGATGGAACTCAACAGGGGCTTTTCACAGATACTGAGAATTCAATGAATTAAAACGTGCTAGTTTAGAGTTTGATCACATATTGTCATAAAGAGCCTCTCTTGGGATATAAAAGTGGATTCTTGCACTGTGCAAGAGATTGAACTCCGTGATCCCCAAGTGATCCCTTCCAACCTTACATGCTATGAATCCAAAGCACAAATGTTGCATTACATATATCCTTAAGGAACAAGTGTCCCACAAATTTAACACAGTTGCTGAGTTAATCAAGTTTCTGGGCTAACACAATACATTGGAACATAAACTAACCCAAAGGGCCAGAGCTGCAAATTAGGTTACATCTACAGTGAGCATGATTTGTTGGAAAAAGTGAAAGACAAACCTGAAAAAGGGGGAAATTAGAAAAGAATAAAAAATGTAACTGTTTATGTTTATAACTTTGCTGCACAAAGGAAAATTAAAGAGAAAAAGTAAGGAAAAAAACCATATAACCCTCCCAAAATAGCTTGAAAGGGTTCAAGATACCCAAGCTTAATATTTGGTGTAAATGTAGCCCTAGATCTTTAATTTAACTTGCTATAGAATTGCTTATAAATATTCTGAAATGACTGTATAGAATGGCTTTCCCCAACAAGGTGCTCTGTTGAAAAAACTTCAGACCTCTGAACCGGCATGGCCTTGGCAATCCTCAGCACTTTTGAAGGATGCTATGTCAGAGAAGACTGCAGGAGATGAGCTGTATGTAAAAATACACATGACACAACAAAGAAAGATGGCTCAGCTTTGTGTCCAAAGGCCAAAGACTATGCTGGCTAGGGAATTCTGGGAATTGAAATCTACACATCTTAAAGCTGCCAAGGTTGAGAAACTCTGGCCTAAGTTTACCTTCTCATGTATATTTGAGTTCAATACAATTTAATTTGCCTTGTTTGTTTCAATCTATCTTTTGATTCAAATATTTTGCTGCACACTCCAACTCAAGATTCTCAAAGTGTTTCTATCTTTAAATATATAATGGGTTAGATCCACATTTAAGATCCTTCTATCTAGTCACTGCTTGTCCCTTTTATCCTCGAGAACAGTTCCATGCTGCCACACCATCGCCCCAATTTCTATGCGCTTGTAGCCGGCCAGCACTCCCTCCAGCTGTCCAATAAGAAGGACTCTGCTCCCAAAAGCAGCTAATGTGCATCTATGCCTAACAACATTTGCTTTTTTCAGCTAAGAAAAGCGTTCCTAACTGCCCACTGTGTAAGAGGGCATCAGTGCCATCTTTTAAAGAGATTGGAAAAGGGGAAAGAAAGATGGATCCAAGGGACTTGTATTGGGTGAAAGAGAGTATGAGGAAGTCAAGGGATCCAGGAGATGAGATGAAGTTGGAGTTTGAGTAGGAAATGGACTGCCAAATAGCTTCACAGAAAATGCTGCAAATCAGCCTATCCTCTAAAGCAGGAGCTGCTAATCCCGCACTCCACGTTTTCCATGGCAACATGGAGACAAAAGCGAACAGTTGCTGATAATTGATCAGTGTGATCCTTGCATGTGGAAGAAATTATAGATAGGACTAACTCATTGGAAATATTAAGACACCGAATTCAAAATACTTCTGTTAAGCATTATTACATCAGGAATAGGCTTTAAAAATATCAGGCAGTAGCTGCACTCATTTCAGCAAGTCTGTGACAAAAACATGGCTAAATTAAGATCCAACCTGATTAAAATAAGATGTGACAAAAACAAAAATAGCAGGAACTTGAGAAATACAAATTAGCAAAAACGTCTTAAAGACCAATGGCACTGACTGCTTAAGCATCCCACGTTTTCACTTAGCATCTGAAAAATCATTGAAATAGAAGTGACATGATATGAGTCACCTTGGAGGGTGAGTTCCATCAATAAGTTGCCATTACCTTGGCAGAAGATGGAAATGCCATCTATAACTGATTGCCAACAGAAATTTTGAAAGTTAGGTTTATTTTTTTTATGTGTGGTCCATCTTATCTAGGAGGAGTAAAATCTACACTCATTGTGAGATACTGACTACTCATTCTTATGATTGGCAGGGTGTATTCAGGTAGTCCTTGACTTAGAGAAGTTCATTGAATGACTGTTCAAAGTTACAGCACTGAAAAAAGTGACTTATGACCATTTTTTACACATATGACTGTTGCAACATCCCCGTGGTTATGTGATTTACATCTGGATGCTTGACAAGGTGATTCATATTTATGATGGTTTCAATGTCCCAGGGTCATGTGATCCCCTTCTGTGACATTCTGACAAGCAAAGTCAATGGGGAAGCCAGACTGACTTACCAACTGTGTTATTAATTTAATAACTGCAATGATTCACTTAACAAATGTGGCAAGAAAAGTCGTAAAGTGGGACAAAATTCACTTAACAAATTAATACATTCTGGGCTCAGTTGTGGTCATAAGTCGAGGACTACCTGTATCAGTAAAGTGTTTCTTCTGGACCAACGAAGCGACCAGTCAAATCTTAGTCAACTGGAAGCATCTCTCTCTTCTAACAGCTTCTAGACCTGAAGTGGGAGACCTACAAATTGTGGGTATCACATAATCACTGGTTTACTTTTATGAAGCTTAACTTCATTCAGCTTTGAGACATGGGATGGTAGAGACAGAATGGCCTTGTGATTTTGACATATGGCATATGCTACCCACCATCTATTCTGGCTGTCTCCTCTATCTTTGAAGTCTCCAAATGACTTTTATTGTTGGCCGATAATCCAATTTAGATAATCAAGCTCCTTGAATAAGAACCATGATTTTGAGGATTTGGATATTGCTGCAATATCATTTGTTAGATTGACAAATATAATTTGTTAGTTCAGCAAATTGCTAGTCAATATATAACACTGATTATAATGGAAATAACCCTTTATCAGTTTTACTTCTATAGAAGATAATTCAATGTTTCTGCCTTTATATACTATGATTCATTAGCTATCTTCCCCAAGAATAAATTTATTTCCTTCCTTTTATTAGTCATTTAATAATTTAGGATTTAATCCTGCATACCAGGATGGGCAACAGAGGATCTTCCAAATATTGCTAACTGAAACTGCAACCAACACCAGGCAACATGGCCAATAGTGGGGAATCACAGAATATGTAGTTAAACAATATCTGGAAGGTCATCTCTTCTTCACATTTACAATATTATGGCTTGTGGATATTAATTAGTCTTACTTCTGAAAAGAACAATGTAGCCCATCAAAATCAATGCACAAAACCACAATGCAATAAAATATTTCAAATAGAACTCAGTATTACAAAGTTACAAATAAATATTCCATAATTGGAGATTGTTAGAGTCACTGTTAAAATGATAATCAACTTTCAAATGAAACTTAGGTCCGTAATATTCAAAATGCCTCAAGAGGGAATACATTAAGACATTCTTTTTTCTTCCCGACAGCCTTCATCTTCTTTCAGGTGGTTCAGCCAGCGCTTCTTCCCAGGAGGGCCTGTAGCTCATAAGCAAGATAGCTGAGAGAAAAGCTATCTTTTGCTCCCTCTGGCTCTGAGAAGCTACTGGGCCTCTTGGGTTTGGGGAGCCATGAGTGATATTCAAGCTGCACAGATGCTGTGACATCATTTCTTTGTGACATCAGAAACCATGACAGTAATGGCAGAGAAATTAAAGTGCTGGAGAAAAGGGTGGGAGGAGCAGGATGATGGAAAACAACTAGAAATATTACCTGAGGGTTGTTTTTCTGAGAGGCTGAGACAGATTCCAATAAGGGAATCCTAAGTTTGGCTTTAGGTTAAGGCTGAGTAGGCAGTGAACTAGGGGGCCAAATCTTAGGAGGTGCCAGCACCACCCAAATCACTCCAAATCATTCTACAAATGCAAATATTTCCCTTGTTGGGAGGCAAAGTAGGCAACGTAGCCTAGGCGTATTGGAGAGCACCAGCAGCTTTCCAACAGGAGGAGTCGCCCTAGCTGCTTTATATTTCATTAGGACAGCCCTCCTCAATATATTGTTCTTCAGATGTGGAGTGTCTATGGAGATTCTCAGTCATCCAGGTCATGGTTGTCCCAAAGGTGCTTTTTCAAGAGGCAACTGGACTTTCTGGTTTTTTCATTTCGGAGCTGAAGAAGCTTCTTAGATGAGAAGCAAAACGTTTTCAAAGAAAAACCAGAAAGTCTAGTTGCCTCTTGAAAAAGCACTTGTGGGACACCTTAAGATGTAGTTTTGAAAATTGACATGTACGAACTTAGTTTTTTTTAAATAAAAAAAATTAAAATTGTGGTTTAATTGCAGGTGATATTAGCAATGTTTGTATGAGTAGAAGGTTTGAGGAGGGCAGATCTAGCCTCACCTTAGGCACAACTGGGTGACTTTACTCTCTCAGCCCTAGCAAGGAAAACCACTTCTGAAATATTGCCAAGGAAAATGAAGGGATTATTGCAGGCACTTACAGATAGTCCTTGACTTATGACCACAATTGAGCCTAAAATTTCCATTGCTAAGCAAGGCAGTTGTTAAGTGAGTTGTACCTCATTTTACAACCTTTTTTGCCATAGCTGTTAAGCGAATCACAGCAGTTATTAAGTGCATCATGCAATTGTTAAGTGAATCTGGCTTCTTCCATTGACTTTGCCAGAAGCTAGCTGGGAAGGTTTCAAATTTTCGAGACTGCCTTCTACCACCGTATGCCTCCCAGCGCCCCGTCAGATCCCACAGAGTTGGCCTCCTACAGGTCCCGTCAGCTAAACAATGCCAGCTGGCGGGCCCACGGGGGACAGCCTTCTCTGTGGCTGCACCGACCCTCTGGAACCAACTCCCCCCTGGAATTCAGATTATTCCCGACCTGTTGACCTTCCGCCAAGCTGTTAAAACCTGGCTGTGCCAACTGGCTTGGGGCTAAGGAGGCTACTTGAGGGGAGAGCTCCGCTCTAAGGGTGTTTTAAGAACTTTAAGGACTTTTTAAGGGTTTTTTAATTCTTTTAATGTTTTAAGGTTTTATATTATGTTACTAAATGTTTTTATGGTGTGTTGTAAGCCGCCCAGAATCCTTCGGGAGTGGGGCGGCCTATAAATGCCAACAATAAATAAATAAGAGCATTTGTCTTTCTAGATTCATACCTGGAGCAAATTGGGCAAGTGGGAGATTTCCAGAAGGAAGCGTACTGTGAATCACAACCCACATGCAGCAAAAGCCTCTAGGTTTTTGCTTTGGTGCATAACAAGAGTAGTTCCTGAACATTTTTACCATCAGTTTTTTAAAAGCAAGTCTCTCTCTTTAGTGACTGGGAGTGATTACAGAGAGGAAAAGGTTTTAAGAAAACTCTGGCCCTAGTTGCATTTCAATGCTGAAGAATAAGATTTCTATATAGCCATTGGACCTCCCCAAGATTAGCAGATGCAAGAATATCTGATAAATGCAAATATATATACAACTTTACAAGATTTATGTCCAAATAAGTATGCCATTCTGGGTCTTTTTAAGGCATGGTTCTCCAACTGAGCTCTCAACACAGAGGGATAAAGAATCAACAGCATTTCCAGAATGCTTCATGTCTAAATGCTCGCGTTGAGCTATAAAACCTTGTATATGGTGCTGGCGCTTTTAGAATTCAGGAGGGCTATTTTGTTAGATGTGCTGTGCTACTTTAATGATCCCTGTTGTTTTAAATTGATTGTTTTATGATATTTATGATGTTTTTATGTGAACTGCTCAAGGCTTGTAGACTTGAGCAGGATATAAATTATGCAAATAAATAATCTGGATTATGACAGATTGATAGCAATGCACCACTAACACAAAACAAAACCTAAGCACACACATTATTTTTTTTCCTGCAGTTCTGTAAAATAATGAAATATTTCTAGCCTACCTTTGTAAACAATTAATTCTGAAGAAACTAGTTATTTACTACCGTAGCGGCAGGCTAGAAATGTTTATTTACTTTACAGATGGAATAATTAGTGAACTAGTATTTATTTTCTTTTAATTTACATTCAAATAAATATTATTAAATACTGAGACCCAAAATGTTAATAACTGGGATTGTCCATCAAAATCACTAAGTGGATTAGGTGGCCCTTTTCCCCACTGATTCCAGAGTGGACATACATTACCTACTATTTTTTCTGCCAGTCCTAGACCCGACCTGGCTGGCTGCCAAACTATCAAGGCCACTGAGTTCCTTGGCACTGGTCTCAGAGGCCATGCCCTTCTTCTTCCAGCCAATTCATCTCATGCCTAGATTTTCCCCTGGGGGCAAAGCAGCTGCACAAAGTAGATCAGGGTTTGATTAACAAATTATTAAATTTGTTAATTTGAGCCCTACATGGCTCTGGGCCAGGTTATCTCCCAAACCGCCTTCTACCACCGTATGCCTCCCAACGTCCGGTTCGATCTCACAGAGTCGGGCTCCTTCGAGTCCCGTCATCCAAACAATGCCGGCTGGCGGGCTCACGAGGGAGAGCCTTCTCTGTGATGGCTCTGACTCTGTGGAACTAACTTCCC
>JANHJO010005272.1:21238-44654 GCA_032468235.1 Pseudoxyrhopus heterurus | reverse complement strand
AGTGCTTTATGAGGGTGACTGACATTATTATTATTAAATTATATTATCGCATTTTGTTGTTTTAATTACTGTATTGTCATTCTTATCACATCCTACAAGATGCAGTTCAGTGGTAACAAAAGTAAGATCCTGCACTTAGGCAGGAAAAACCAAATGTTTGGATATAGAATAGGAGGTACATTCAACCTCAACAGTAGTAACTGTGAAAAGAATCTAGGTGTCCTGGTGGATCACCAGTTAAGTATGAGCAAGCAGTGTGCAAAAATGCCAACACATTTCTAGGCTACATCAACAGAGGGATAGCCTCAACATCATGGGGACGATACTGCTTTATGCTGCACTGGCGAGACCATACTTGGCATACTGCATCCAGTTCTGGTCACCATGACACAAAAAAAAGATGCTGAGGCCCTAGAACAGGGGTGTCAAACCCATGTCGTCACAGCGTCATCACGTGACGTATCAAGACTTTCCCCCCCCTTCGCTAAACTGCGCGTGGGAGGGACCAGCGCGTGACACATCCGGCCCGCAGGCCATGAGTTTGACAGCCCTGCCCTAGAAAGAGTGCAGTGAAGAGCAACAATGAGGATAAGCTAAAGATGGTAGCTAAATTATATGATGAATGGCTAAGGGAACTAGGTATGTTTAGCTTAATGAAAAGAAGGCTCAGGGGAGACGTGATAGCAGTCTTCCAAAACCTGAAGGGCTGTCACAGGGAAGAGGGTGTCGATTTATTCTCCATAGCACCTTAGGGCAGGACAAGAAGCAATGGGGATACACTTGTCAAGGGGAGGTTCAACCTGGAAATAAGGAGGAATTTCCTGACAGTAAGAACAATTAATCAGTGGAACTGCTTGTCTCCCTGAGTTGTGGATGTCCCTTCACCAGAGGGTTTTCAAGAAAAGATTGCGGAACCATTTCTCCGGGATGGAATAAGAATTCCTACCCTGGGCAGGTTGTTGGACTAGAAGACCCCCAAGGTCCCTTCTAGCCCTAAAATTCTATTATTTTTATCACTGTATTATTTTGTACTGTGTATTTTTATTTGGTAAACGCTCAAAAGTCTTTGGGGATCAGGTGGTGTATCAATATGTCATTTCCCATCTGAAACTCTAGTAATCAATGTACATCAATCTTTAACCTGGCATCATCACATGCTTGCTTTCTGAGCCTCAAAATGCTACTCTGAATAGGGATGAAAAAGAAATTTCAATAACATAACAAGCTCAGTAATCATTTCTCCTGAAGCCCTTGTAAGCCAAAATCACTGTTATAAGAAATGTGGCTCTGAAGCACAAAACATGTCACCCTCCTACCATAACCCAACATGGGCAAACTGACTTGCTAAACTACATGACTTGCTAAACCACAATTAAGCAAACCACCTTACGGTGTAGCACAGGGGTGTCAAACTCAAGGCCCATGGGCCAGATCCCAGCTCCATTTTCACTGGCAGAGCACTCGAACCACCACAGGTGCCCACAACGCGAGTGACATCAAGCTGGCCATGCCCCTTGGCCACACACCCCCGCCCGGCCCCCAAGGTCAAACACAATCCCGATATGGCCCTCAATGAAATTGAGTTTGATACCCTTGGTGAAGCACAATATGCCATTCAGATGATTCAAGCAAAGTCTACAAAGACCCAAGGGACCACTAGATGGCAACAGATGTGGAAGCTCTATTGGAGCCTGAAAAGATTAAAAAGAGCACAGCTACCTTCGCAGGATGCACCTCTGCAAAAAAATGAGCTGCAGTCTCAAAAGACAGAGATTGCCCTCTGCTGGAAAAAATATTTCCTCACTATCTTAAAATCTGAAATACTTGCAGAGAGGCTGTCTTTAATATTAACTTAACTTCTGCAAATAATACAGCTGTACTTTAATGTCTATGAACTCCTTAGTAGAACTAGAGAGAAAAATGGGGAAAAGGAAGATTTACAAATAACTGTATAAATTTAATTTCATGACTTTGTTAACCATAAGTTTAAATATATTCTTTTTAGCTTTTACTGTAATATTTCATTCATATACAGTACATATAAAATTTTGTTTAAAAAATTTCATTGCCTTTTTTTCTGTTCAGCAATGACCAATTACCGTACCATTTTTTTTAAAGAAATATCACTTCAAATATCACAGATTCGAGTAATGGGACCATTCCCATTCCATGGAATTCATTAACTTCACAAATCCAGACCTCACTGTATGGGTTCAATCGGATTGTTGTATAGTGTTAATTCCTGCTTAACTGAGTGTTGATTGTTTGATAGGATGTACTCTGATCTTTTCAGTTTTCTTCCTAGATTATTTTAATTCTTCAGCCTGAGAAATTATTCTGTTTTACTGATAAGTTTTCATGTTCTTTTGCAATAGCCAACTGGTCCTAATGCACATCAATCAGCTTAGCATCTTTTGGGCTCTTCTGAATTCATTTCTCCTATTTTTGCCCAGCGAATAACATTCCATGTTTTCTTCCATTTCCTAAGTCTGCAACTTCGATTTCCTAAGTCTGCAACTTCCTAAGTCTGCAGCTTCTTGGATGTAGCCCCCCCCCTCTTGCCTCCACCCATTTTCACAATTCTGCATGCCTGCACTTGAACTGCTTGGCAAGTCAAGGCAAGTGTTACCTTTCCAGCCTCCTAGATCTCTGAAAGCAATTTGGCCAAGCTTAAATTCCTATCCATTAATTCCTATCCAAGCCCACTTCCTATTCATTAATTCTTGTTAGCATTCAAACCAATGAATAAAGAAGTGCTTTCAGTTTGCTCCCTCCGTCCCCAAACAATAATTGTGCAATACAAAGGGGAGCCATAAAAAGCTCTTCGTAATCATATTTCTTCAACAGAGCCAATGCTAGATAACTGTATGGATATTGTTTTCCTGATCCTATTCTCTCAAGCGGCAGTGTGTAGAGAACTACATTTTTTTTTGTTAATAATTTTTATTAAATTTTTACACATAAACAATCCATCTTTCATTTTACAGTGTGTCATCCGGGTGTTTTATCATACATTATAAAAAGTTTAAATTTTCCTATTATTTTTGTTTAAACTATCACTTTATCAACCTTATCTTAACCACAATCACTCTATCAGACATATAGTATGTTAGAGAACTACATTTTCATATGCCCATGCTACACAGGAGTTTGTGATTATAAATTGCTATATTTGCCTGTGCTTAGAGGGGTATTTAACCATAGAAATGTTTAAAATCCATTACTATATTTTAAAAGTCAAGATAAAACATGCGTCTTTTGCTATTGTGTTTAAATATCTTTCCTGTGCTTTTGCTTATATAGAACGACATCACAATATTCAAACTCTCCCTGGATTTCATCTCAACTTGTGGTGGCTTTACTGACAAGCCCATATAGTTTGCTCAGCTGCAAAATGGAAGTGGTTTAACTATTTTTCCAAATTCTTAGTCCGGCACAAAAGGAGATCTCCCTCAGTGGTGGGATTCAAATTTTTTTACTACCGGTTCTGTGGGCGTGGCTTGGTAGGGGTGGCTTGGTGGGGATAGCTTGGTAGGCATGGCAGGGAAAGGATACTGCAAAATCCTCATTCCCTCCCCACTCCTTAGCCTTGTAAAATGGAAAAAAGCCAAAGGAGATTTCTTCCAATAACCGGTTCTCTGAACTGCTCAGAAAGTTAACAACCGGTTCTCGCGAATAGGTGCGAACTGTCTCCCATCCCACCACTGTCTCCCATCCCAAATATTAAACAGGGTTTTTTACTGCTTAGATGTTTCATGATAAACATGAAGATAACTTATATCACAATAAGCAAGACTGATTAGGCACTGCTACATGCTATGGCTGAAATTTGGAGCAGTTCTCCAACATTTTAGCCTCAGGACCCTTTGGCATTCTTAAAAATTTGAGGACTGGAAATCAATTTGGTTTACCCTAACTGGGACTGGCAACTCCATCCCTAAGTAAAGTCATCATTAAGCAAAATATCAGGTGACCGCCATGCTTAGTGACAGCAGCTCTGCCAGTTCCATTGATGTAATTAAGCAACTCACCAGGAAATTTTAAAAGAAACATAATGGGAACACGATGTATGACCTCTTGCCAGCTTTCCCATTAAGTTTGCTTGCTGAAAGCCGCTGGGACAGTTGCAAATGGCAATCACGTTACTGCAAGATGCTGCAATGATAATAAAATGTGTGACAGTTGCTAAGTGCCTGAAATGCGATCACGGTGGGGATACTGCAATGGTTGTATGTGTGAGGATTGGTCATAAGTCACTCTTTTTCAGTACTACTAGAAGTTCAAATAATCACTAAATGAATGGACATTAAGTGAGGATTACTTGTATGTGGGTTATAGCTGTCAATATTTACTGATCAGTAATTAAAACAAGAACATTTTAAAATATTTTTTATTTCACTTCTCTAACCCCCTGAATGGATCGTGAAAACTTCCAGGATACACTTGAGAGCTGATGATTTACAGCAAAGTTTTCCCCCCAAGATCCTCGCAGCAGTTCGCAAAATAAAAATTATTTGCCATCTATTGAAGATATTTCCAAAAATGTAAAAGAATGTTACCCTAATTTCTTTTTATTTGTTAAAAACATAGAGTTTTATGAAAAATATATTACTTATTATTATCTTAATATCCAATGGATTTATTATTTTTAAATAATTTGATAAATATTCTACAAGTGCATCCTTTTGATTTTTTAATATGGTAAATGTTGATAAATGTAACCCATACAAAACAAAAGCTCTTTTGGGGTCCTCCATAATTTTTAAAAGTGGGAAGTTAAGAAACACGGATTTAGATTTAGAGTTAACAGAATAGTTAACGTCTGGAATACTCTACCTGACTCCGTTGTTACAGCCTCAGACCCTCACAGCTTTAACCTCAAACTGTCCACTGTGGACCTCACCCCATTCCTAAGAGGTCCGTAAAGTGTGCCTACCGTCCCTGTCCTACTGTTCCTTTTATTTACCTATATATACTTGCTCTTTTTTATGTTTACACTTTATCTATATATGTTTGACAAAATAAATACCGTAAATAAAAAATAAATAAAAAATAGAGCAGGGGGTCTCAACCTTTGCCGCTTTAAGACTTGTGGACTTCAACTCCCAGAATTCCTCAGCCAGCTTTGCTTCTGGGAGTTGAAGTCCACAAGTCTTAAAATGCTTCTGGGAGTTGAAGTCCACAAGTCTTAAAGTGGCCAAGGTTGGGGACCCCTGATTTAGTTCATTTGAGAGTTATCCTCTCCTCTGTGGACTCAGAATATCAGAAAAAAAACAAAAGAGACACGTCGCTCTAGAGTCTTGTCTCTACGTTATCGCAAGAAGGGTTCCTATTGGCTTCAGGGAGAAGCGGGGGCGGAGTTGCCGAGGCTCGCCGGCTCTCCGTTGACCAGCTAGAGGCGGGGAGAGGCGGAGAGAGGCGGAGCTTCGTCTTCCTTGGCGCGGCGAGAATGGAGGTGGCCGTCTCGCTGCTGGGCCTCCTGCTTTGGGCCTCGGGGTCGGCGGAGAGCGCCGCCCAGCCCCCTCGGGACTCCCTGCGAGAAGAGTTGGTGCTCAGTCCGCTGCCTTCCGGCGATGTGGCCGCCACGTTCCAATTCCGCACCCGCTGGGACTCGGACCTGCAGCGCGGCGGCGGCGGTAAGAGAGGACCTGCCGCGGGGAGCCGGCCGGGGTGGTGGCAGAGCCCGTCCGGGGCCGGGGCCGGGGGGCGACAAGACAGGTGGCTACGCGCACCTGGGCAGGTCTGGGCATTCTGGGCACCACCCGAGGTGTAGTTTTCCTGCCCTTGGGAATCATCAGCAGCTCCCCTGTTGGCTTCTTTCGAACGGGGTTGTAAGAAAAGCCTCCAGATTCTCTGCTCTCGAAATCCTCGACGAGCGGAGGGACTTTATGCGCTCGCTCGCGTTTTAAAATATTGGAAGAGGTGCGAGCCTGGCCGCTTTATGGATCCCGGTAATGATTGTAATGTTTGAAACAGCGGAGAGCTTCCCGTTTCCCGCAGTAGGCTGACTTCCTGTTGTAACCGGTGGCTTCTACCTAAAAATTAAAAAATGCCTTCTCCTCCACAACTGGGCATCTTTCCCACCCTTTAGGTTTGGGATAGGATTTCTGGAGTGTGTGGTTGCAACCCTCTGGGAGGATGCAGGGTGACATAAGGGGCTAGGGGTGAATCTATTTCATAGTCTGAATAATCGCAGCCATTGCTTTAACTGGAGGAGGAATACCCCCCAAAAGTGCTTTTTTCAAAAGGCAACTGGACTTTCTTTGTTTTTCCTTGAAGATATTTTGCTTCTCATCCAAAAAGCTGCTTCAGTTTTTCAATGAGAAGTGAGACGTCTTCAAGGAAGAACAAAGAAAATCCAGTTGCCTTTTGAAAAAAAAAACACCTTTGGGACAACCTTGACCTTGGGTGACTGAGAATCTCCATTTGCAGAGGGGCAGATAAAAGGTGGGCAGGTAGGAGTGGGAGAGAAGGGATGCTGTTCTCACTTTGCTTTCCCATTCCGTCTTCATTTTCTCCCAGTCTCCCATTATCGGCTGTTCCCTAAGGCTCTGGGCCAGCTTATTTCCAAATATTCAGTGCGCGAGTTACACCTCTCCCTCACTCAGGGCTTCTGGCGGACACGGAGCTGGGGACAGCCCTACTTGCAAGCTCCTGCAGGTGCAGAACTTTGGGTCTGGTTCCAGGACACTGTCTCAGAGTAAGTCAGTTCATAGTCTCCATTAGTTTATGTATTTATTTGATTTACTTACAGTGGAACCTCGGTTCACAACCGCTTCGGTTCACAACCAAAAAATCAGCTAAATGTTTGACTCGGTCACAACCAAATCCTCGGAGGAAAAAAGAAACTCTTATTCTTTAAATGTTTTAGCAAATACATCTTTTAAATTTCAGATAACTCCTTGACAAACATATTACAATGTTTGCTATATGTTTTCCTTTCATAGTGTTGACAAAGCTTGGAATGATCTTAGTAACATCCTCTCAGGAATATTCTGTGCCTCTTTGAACTTCATTGATTCCACCAACACAATAATCCCAACTGCATCCTTCAAACCCCTAGGGCTGGTGAATGGTGAGTTTATATTTATTTATTCATCCTATTTATTACTTATCTATGTAGAGAGTCTTATAAAACAAATTCTATAGGTGTTCACCAAAGTCAATTAAAATTTAAGAATAACATAACAATAGTTTAATGAAAAGTGCTATTTAAAAAAAATCTGGGTACTTGGATAATTGGAAAAAAATCATTACAGGTTCTATGATTATGGCAATTTACAATATAGAACACTGACATTCTTTAAAATGAGATGCAGCAAAAAAGAATGGAACTAATAATTTTTAAAAAGCCACAAGGAACCAAAAGGGTTTTAATAGCTTTTTCAAACCTCATTGAAAGCACTATTCAGCCTCCCCAGGAAGAGTTCTCAATTGAGTTACCTAGTTGAGGGAATTTCATTTTTCTTCAAACATTTTACAAACATATATTGCTTGTTCAACAGTAGTTTCTCTTTATTTTCTCTCTACATCTCCTTAATCCCGCAGAAAACAAGTAGTACAAGAAATCCAGTCTATCAGCATCATAACCCATATACTATATGCTACTGGTACTATATGTTGGATAATATATAATTAAAAAAAGAAAGAGGCTAAATGTTGACTAGATTTCAATTATAGTCAAGCTCCAGATTTCTTCAGTATATCCTTGGAATTATGTACATTTACAGGGGATATGCGTATGTCTGTAAACCTTCTCACCCAGGTTGGGGCTTCTGAGTGTGCTGGACTTTTAATTCCCATAATCCCTAGCAAAATCCAGGTTGGGGAAGGTTCTAATCTTTGGCTCCCTCATTCAGTAACAGATCACCGTTTCCTACGATACGCTGTCTTGCCCCGTGAAGTTGTATGCACTGAAAATCTCACACCCTGGAAGAAGCTGTTGCCTTGCAGCTCAAAGGTGAGACATGTGTTAGGTACAGTAGTTGAGCCTTAAAGCAGCAGCATGTCCTTTGACCCCTGGAATTCTTTCGCTCTTGTAAATATAACTTGGATATCTGCAACATCGCTTCAGGGGTTTTGTCTCTTCTTTGATGGGTATGTGTAACTTGGAATTGTACCACAGTATCGTAAGTATATAAACACTAGTTGCATAGTTCCTAAACTTCTTTTGGATTCTGCAGAAAAAAAGGGCTTCTTTTTATTTTTCAGGCTGGCCTGGCTGTTCTGCTGAAGGCTGAGCGACTGTTCCACAGCAGTTACCACTCCCAGGCTGTGCACATCCGTCCCATCTGCAGGGTGGGTTTTTGGATGCTTGGTTCATCTGCCAGTGAAAGAGTTGAGGACAGAATGCCCAAGATTGATAATGCTGAATCTATAATCTTGGTTCCCTAATTAAGTGGAAGGTGGTCCTCTTAAAAAGTAAATGTAAACAAAAAATGGGTAGATCAGTCCAAATGTTAAACCAGTTATATTACAGGATTTACTATAAGCTAGATTCAAAAGAATTTGCTTTTATCTGACCTGAATCTTTCACCATCAACTTCATTGACTGAGGAGTCCTTGAAGTTCTCTGAGCTTTGTTGTTTGCTTGCAAACATTTTATTACCTGAATAGGTAACATTATCAATGCCATACATTGACTGACTCAGTGATCCAAAGCTTTGCCTCAGCTATTAAGTTGGGTTTTCTTATTTTAATATTTGTTTTGGTGGTGTTTTTTTTATAAGAGTTTTATTAAATGTTGGAGCACATGGATATCAGGAGTTAAGTGTTGGCTACCACAACGGTGACTGTTTTCTAACAGGCAAAATTACCACCAAGTGATATGTGCCCACATTTAAAGCCAGGCTGAATAAAAGACTGGTTCTGAAAAATTAAAACTGGCAATGAGCAAGTTTAGCAAAAAGCTCCAAGCAGTTATACTGGAACCAAAAGAAGGAAGTTATCCCTGTATATCTTTACGTTGGTAGGAGATCTTATTTATATGTCTTAGGATTTCCCATGTGTAAAATTTGTTTTGCTGGCGTATTTACAATTCTCAGTGCAGATTACTCTAGTAATTTTGGGAAGAATGTTGAGATAACTATAGTTTTTATCGCATTGACTTTTTAAAATGTGGGTGTTTTTGTCTCCCTTTGCCTTTTTCTTTCAGGACAAATCTTGTCTGAGCTTATCTTGGGAACTCAGGCAGATCCTCACTGTTGTCTTTGATAGTTTTGCCAGTGCCCAGGGAAAGAAAGGTAACTTAGGCTACAGTCTCTGTATTGGTACTGCTGGCCTGGATTCATCTCTTAGTTGATCTTGTGTCGTTTTCTCTTCAGACTGGTCGCTCTTAAAAATTTTCTCTCGTACCCTCACTGAAGCCTGTCCTCTGGCATCTCAAAGCAAGATTTATGTTGATATTTCCAGCAAAACCAAGGTAACTTTTTTTTGTCAACCATGTTTGAATATAGATGTAATGTTAATAAGCTAGGCACTTTTTTTTTTTATTTGAATAGGATAAAAAAAAACAGAAATTGGGAGGGATCAGACCGATGCCACTGGAGGGAACAAAACTTGTTTTGTTGAGGCTTTCTAGACTTTTGAGTGGTTCTTTTAGGCATAACAGGTGCTTTAAGTCAGAGGGAGGGAGGGTTGATTAATGTAATTTGAAAATACACCCAACCAAATTTTGGTAATGTGATCTGCAGTATCAGCAACAAAATAATGGCTGGGCTGGGGACACAAAAGGTTGCCCTCTTCAGCACAAGATTCCCAGCTTTACCTGTATTTCCATAGCGTAACCATCTCCTGAAATGGGCTTTAGACTGAGCTCTAGTTGAGTGAGAAAATCCTGATGGAAGCTCCCCATGTAAATGGATTGAGTAGTTATCAGGTGTGCTCCAGGAATTTAGTTTTTTGTAATTGAAATGCTTGATACCTTCAATAGTAAAATCTGATTGTTAGTGAAGGCAGTGTCATGTAAAATTTTTTATTGTGCTGTCATTTTTAGTTTTCGTAGATTTCTTTTTGTAGTTTTGCTAGTGTATAGGAGGTCCCTTACTTGGTGTAGGTATCTTATTTGGTTTTGCTGCTTTAGTGGATCTAAATTGGTTTTTTTTAACTATTTGATCATGCTTGTGTAGTTTTATATGTAAATATTTATAGGTTTCATTACACATTCTGATGTTTTAATTAACTTTTAAAATGGTTATTATATGCTATTGAATTATTATTCTCATGGACATACACATTCAGTTTATAGAAAGAATACCTGTGACTTGCTGTTTGCTTTTCAGCTGTTATATTTCCATGTGCTTCTTAGAAAAGCGTTTCACTGGTAGAATTTCCAATGAATAGGGGGACTTGGGCAGTTGTGATTCTGAATGAAGAGACTGCCTCAACAACTTGTGTCTAGTTGCCTTTATAAACATAAGTTGCTCTGGAATGCACACAAGGAAGGAGGTGTTGAGCATGTTTCCTCTAGCTGCGGTATGATTAGGATGTCATATATTGGCACAAAGCAAATGAGTGTGCTTATATTCTCAGGCACAAGAGTTCCTGGATGTTTCCCCAACTCCTTTATCCGTCTATGAAGCATCAGTCCAGGGAGATAGGAGAACTTATGCAGTCTATGACCTTCTGAATCCAACACTCTTCAACACATCTCGCAACCTCAATGTGCTATTGAAATGGAAAAGGCCTCAGGATAATTGTGAGTGATCAGTGATTTCCTGGCTATTTTAATGGTATAAGGGGTTAAATCTATTAACTAGGACTGATACTTAATTAGTCCTCACATACTCCCATGGCCTAATACTTTAGAGCTGAATTTTATCCATGGGCATTTCAAAACATTGTTTATTTTGAAGTGGGACAACAGTACAAAATCCAGTAGTATTCCCAACCATCCAAGAGAAATTTCTTTAAAGAGAAAACTCTAGAAATTCAGAGAAGTGTTTATTGTCCCCCTCATCAAGCAGTAATTTGGTCACATATTAAAAAATGTAGGAAACAATAGTCTTTGCTCCCAATAGGCAAACAATGGGGAAATCCTATGTCAGTAAGGAAATGGCATTTTTTTTCTTTTGAGGTATTCCTTTAGGTGTATTTCATTCGATACGGATGCTAAAGCCGAGTTTCTAACTCATCTAATTTGTTTTCTTCAGTGGGCCTGGCAGTACCGGTGCTCCATGCTCAGCGCTATGTGAGTGGTTATGGTCTCCAGACGGGAGAAATCAGCACTCTTGTGTATAACACACATCCGTATCGAGCTTTCCCTGTGCTTCTGCTAGAGACTGTGCCCTGGTACCTACGGCTCTACATTCATACCTTGACCATTATTACTAAAGGAAAGGAAAATAAACCAAGTAAGATAGAAATTCTCCCTAATACATGCTTCTTCTAATCCTTTTCTTTTAGAAAGAGAAATCCTTTGGAAGAGAACAGTGGAAATGCAGAATTGTTGCTTGGTTTTTCCTTTGCTCCACAACCAATTTGTATCCATTGGTACTTATATCTAGAGGATTGCCCAAGCTTACCATCTACCTTTAGGGCTGATTGTTATAATTTTCAGAGTGATTGGAAATCTTAGTTTATATAGCGAGCTCTGGACTTAATCCCCACTTGTTTAAATCACGGTTCCATATTGTTTCAAAGAGAATTTCTCATACAATTATTCTGATTCATATAAACAAAAGCTGTCAATGGAGAAAAGAGAGTAATATGCAGAGCCAATATTTGGGTTTTACTTTCTAAGCCCCAGTTTAGCACTCTCTGCATGTAACTATTCCATAATGTATTTATTTGCATCTAGCCATAAATTTCTGATTTATAAGCTCAGAACAAAGAATTAGGGTATGTAAATTTATTCTTTCTAGTTATTTCAAAACTGCTGAATAGGCGGGATGCCTCATAGCAAAATTAGAGGCAAAGTTATTTATTTATAATATTTATGACCTATCTCAGTGAAGAGAGGGGATGATGTACAACCAAGTTACATATAGAAAAAGAAAAAAATACAATGTACAGTTATTAAAAACCTGAGTATATAACTAAAGAACCATATAAATGTCCAATAATTTAATTGCCTAATAGTGAAATATTGGTGTTCTGACAGGGTTATTTTATTCAGAGTCTGGCCAGCACATTTTGTTCCAGATATAACTTGTACAAGATACAGGTAACTGCCCTGGTAAGGTTGAAGTGATGCATGAGCTTCCCTGGGCTTCCCTGATCACAACTTTCGCTGTTTAAACAAAAATCCCCCAGCTCATAAACCACCTCCTCCACTCAGCATTATTCGCAGGATCAGTGTTCCCGGATTGCACTGATATCTTTTGGTGACAAGCACCTCCATCTTGCTAGATTTAATCCAAGCTACTTTCATTTGGTCCAGATCACAGCTTTCAGGCATTGATTCAGAATTTTGACAGCATCTGCAATGCAGCATAAAGTAGCAATATATAACTGAATGACACTAGAATTTTAGTGATGCCTCGCTCCAAATTGCTGAACGACACCCCCCAAGCAGTTTCAGGTAAATAATAAACGATGTAGGGGAGAGCAGCAAGTTCTGAGGCAGCCCACATTGGCATTCATAACAGCTTTAGTTTCCACCCTGTGTCTACTGACTGGAACCACTGATTGAGGTCTGTAGAGATTCTCAGTCATCCAGGTCATGTCTCAAAGGTGCTTTTTCTGGATGCAACTGGACTTTTCTGGCTTTTCTTTGAAGACGTTTCGCTTCACATCCAAGAAGCTTCTTCAGCTCTGACAGGATAGTGGGGAACTATCTTGTCAGAGCTGAAGCAGCTTTTTGGATGAGAAGCGAAACATCTTCAAAGAAAAAACAAGTCCAGTTGCCTTCTGAAAAAGCACCTTTGGGACACTGATTGAGGTGGGCTTGGAAATAGATGTAATGCTGTGCACATAACTCCCAATGACCCAGAGGGATACTATATCATGGTTAATGGAATTTTTAAAAATCTAAAAATAATACATGGATGAAATAATTCATGGCTAGTAGCACAGTAAAGGATATCCATTTTGGCAACTACAGTAATTTTCTATATAACGTGATTGCTTTGGGTTTGACCTGTATTGATTTCATCAGTATCTTTATACATTTTCTTAGGACTATTAACACATCATTTTTTAAAACAATTAAAAATCGGAATAAATTGCCTGTTACTTTGGAAATAAACCCCATTGTATTCTGTTTGGCTTTTTAGCCAGCCAGTATAGGCCTATATTGGATTTGTTTTTTTCACAAATGAATTAAGATGTTTAATCAGAATCCCAAAGATTCTGATTGCATTCCAAAGGGTTAAAGTATTGTTGGGGGTAATATGCTGATTCCGTAAACCACTTAGAGAGAGCTGAAAAAAGCACTGATAAGCGGTATATAAATCTAATGCTATTATTATTATTATTATTAAAGTGGAGCAGCATGATCTGCTCTGCAGAGGTGCTGTGGAGATCATCTCAGCCTAAGCAAGAACATTCTTCAGTATATTTATATGAACCTCACGGAAGGATTTTGTTTATCTGAAATGCTGATTATATTTCTTTGGTATTAGGTTATATACATTATCAGCCAGCACAGGACCGAAAGCGTCCCCATCTCCTGGAAACGTTGATTCAGTTACCAGCAAACTCAGTCACTAAGATCAACATCCAGTTTGAGAGAGCCTTGCTCAAGTGGACTGAATACACACCTGACCCCAACCATGGCTTTTATGTGAGGTAAGCGGGGACAGTCCTCAGGCAAAGAGTTGTCTGTACTCCATCCCTTTGAATCCTCGACTGCTTCCTAAAGGAGCTTATAACCTTAATTTTCTTTTTTTCTCTGGTTTTTAGCCCATCTGTCTTAAGTGCCCTAGTGCCAAGCACCATTGCCATAAAAGAGGAAGATGAAGATATAAAACCACTTTTTGCTTCACTGTGAGTCCCTAAACCTTGGCAAATGAAGGAGGGTGGAAAGTGAGAAATGTGTAGAGTTGACATTGCTGCTTTATGTAGTGCTATTGAACATGGGAAGCTGCTTACACCAGCTTTCATTGTTCGGCTATTTAGTCATCTGTTCCATTCTCCCCAAGATATTTCCTGCCTAGTCCTGCTCCATTAGGTAGACCAGACCAGGAAGGCTAAAACTACTTTTATTGAGATTGGCTATAACAACAAAACCTTGCAACCTTGTGATTACAATCACAAGAAGTGAATAGTACCACTCTATACAGCACTAGTAAGGCCACACTTGGAATACTGTGCCCATTTCTTGTCACCATGACACAAAAGAGATGATGAGATCCTAGAAAGAGTGCAGAGAAGTGCAACAAGGATGGTAAGAGAAAAGCAACAAAGATCATGTGGCGGCTAAATCATATGGTGAACGGCTAAGGGAACTAGGTATGTCTAGCCTAACAAAGAGAAGGCTTAGAGGGGAAGGCTTAGCCATCTCAAATATTTGAAGGGGTGTCCTAGGGAAGAGGGGGTCAATTTATTCTCCATAGCACCTAAGGATAGGAGAAGCAATGGATGGAAGTTTATCAGAGGAAGTTCCAACCTGGAATTAAGGAGAAATTTCCTGATAGTGGAAAAAATCAGTGGAACAGTTTGCCTGTTGAAGTTGTGGGTGATCCATTGCTGAAGGTTTTCAAGAAAAGATTGGATAACCATTTGTCCAGGAAGGAATAAAGATTTGGGATTTGGACTAGAAGACCTCCAAGATCCCTTCCAGTCCTATGATTCTATGACTTCCAATGACGGCAACTATGATTGCAGAGATGGTCATTTGTAAGCAATGCAGTCATGCTTTACAACTGCATTGCTTAGCAATGGAAATTCCAGTTCCAATCATCATTGTAAGTCGAAAACTACCTTTATGGAAGGTTTCGGGTTAGATAAGGCTGACTGCAACAGTTCGCAGTTTCTAAAACACTGATTATCTTTTTCTCATTGCCTGGTATTCTAACTGGGATCACCAACACTTGAATTTGGAAGCCTTCTGCATAGAACAGTGCATGTGATCTGTCTTTGCTGCTGAAGCAAGATCATACTTGCAGGACCCATTATCTTCATATGTGGGAATATTATGCCCAAAATACGTTGTATTCATATGTGTAATCCTATTTGAATGCTAAAACCATATGAAGTAAATGTCCAATTCCTGAATGAAGCCTCATCCTAAATATTTATGGTAGTTCGTGCATGCTAAAGCACTGGACACAGCTAAAACCTAAGGTCTTTTGACAGAAAATATATCTTTAATCTTCCTCAGCCAATGGCGCTGTCTACTTCACCATAGCAGATCTCAGAAGCTATGGGATCTTACTGGCTTGGACATGGCTGGAGGACCACCTGTGAATTCCAGGATTACTGGATTCCAGGATAGCAAAGTTGAAATGCATCTTAGAGGAAGGCAGTAGTTTATCAGCTCTATAATCTGCAAAGAAAATTGCACTGGTCCTTAGAAGTTGGGCTTGACTCAAAAATACCTTTATCTTCACCTCTGATTTTCAGCTTCTGGTTGTTTTTTTTTTTTTTAATTTCCTAGATTTCCTTCCTTTGATGGCTCCAGCTACTTTGTACGTCTCTACACTGAACCCCTTCTGGTGAATCTGCCAACACCAGATTTTAGCATGCCGTATAATGTGATCTGCCTGACTTGTACTGTGGTAGCTGTGTGTTATGGCTCCTTTTATAATCTTCTGACCAGAACATTCCATGTGGAAGAACCTAAGAAGGGAGGCCTAGCCAAGCGACTGGCAAACATAATTCGTAAAATAAGAGGTGTACCACTTCTCTGAGGACAGCTGGTGCATGTACTTCTGAAAGCTTTAGGAACTCTCCAGCCAAGAAATGAAGGGCCAACTTGTGAGAAGGTAGATGGTTGAAGCAGGGTACCTTTTGCAAGACTTAATTTATTTTGTTACAGATTGTTTTTCATGGTTGTTGGATAGCTTCCTTCATTGCTGATCTCAGGACTGTAAATAAAAATGCTAAGGGGATAAGCTTACTCTTTTGAAGATGTTTACATTATCTGAAAAGACAACTTCAAATAAGCCAGAATTGCTCTTGAATTTTTATCTCCTTGGTTTTGGTAAAGTAGAACCACTCTTATCTCATTAGCTAATTTACTTCAATTGCCCTGTATACATGCTGAGCTTGCACCTTTTAATTGCGATGTGCAACTTAACTGAAGGCAGAATTTTTTGAGAGCAATACATCAACACTGTATTGGTGGACGTAAAAGAGAAGAATTACAAACAAAATATTAAATATATAGATTTGTGCTTGAGGGCATTCTGCATACCTATTTAATTTTGGCAAATTGCTATTTTAGAGGAAAAAACTATTTGAACCACACCGATGCAGTTGTCACTGGAAAATACAGCTAGAAATCTCCATAACAGTTTGTGACTTAAGAGCATGAGCGACCTGGACAAATAATACTCTAAAACAGAAAAAAACATGGTGCTGGACTAGTGATACCCATAGGATTTAGATTAAGATGATAATCTAAATTGGGAAATGAATGCTGTTTGTATGCAAACAAAAATTGTTTTAAAAGGTTTCAATATATAATTGACAAGTGGTATTAAGGTCTTCATAAAGATCATTATTTTAATCAGTCTTCCATGTACCATACTGCCTGATAGCCAAGCAAAAATTTCACTTGAGTGAACCCATCAAAATCCATGCAAGATAAGGAAATTGGGCAAGGGATAGATTAGAAAATTTACCAGTTTTTATCCCATGTTCACCAATCCAATCTGAAGGACACTTATTTTGGTTGATGGTGAAAAGCTAAGGAGAATCAGACTTGGATAGTACTTGGATGAGAGACTGTCAGGGAATACCTAGTCTGTAAATTAGACTAAGAAGTTGAAAAAGCATTCTGGAAAAAGGCAGTGGAAAGCACTTTTGCAGTATTGTCAAGAAAGCTACAAGTATGTACAGTGGTGATAAAGTTTGTGAATAGCTAAAACGATTCTGATTAAAGATGCAACACCCAAAACAGTGAACGGTCTCTTTATTGAACTCTGAGTTAAATATTGCTCATTGTTGATGTCCAGAAGCTGATAGAGTCTGTAGAGAGGAAGAAGCTCAAGCTAAATCTGAGTGCTATGGGTTCTAAGGCCTCCCAGATCTGGGAGACTTTCTCACATGATCCAACACAATGGACACACTCCAGGTCCCTTCTATTAAGCAACATCATTTGATCAGACCAAGAGATTTCTGCCATGGTGCCTTCCCTGTGGAACAGAATACACCTGTGATCCTGATGGCCTACCTCTTGCCAGCCTTTTGTGAAGCACTTCCACTTGGGTGTTGGACAAGGATATTAAGTCTTTAAGGGATGATTAGGCAAGATACATGACCAGCCTCAGAGGCAATGTGCTTTTAGGCTGCGTTGTTTGATCCTGTTTGCTATTTTGATCTGCCTAGAGCTGCAATTCTGATTGGATAGCCATCTGAATTGAATCTACAAATAAATACGTAAAGTCCAAATGTGACCTTTGGTCCAGAAAAAAAATTAAATCTCTGTTCAAAACAACATTTTGATTTGCATTCAGATTTTTTTTATTCTTTCCAAAATAACTTAATCTATACCTAAAAGGCAAATTGCTAGCCATGGCCTGCTCTTAATGAGTTTCAAAGAAAGTTCATTACTATTATCAACAGTGGATCTACTTTGTATGTTCTATAATTAACCACATGAATTTACATATTTAACACCATATAAAATTTTGTTACAAAGGTAATTCACTGGAACATTAACTTATTCTATTTGCTGGTTATTGAATTTATGACATTATGACTATGGCTCACTCTGCAAGGAGGCATACTGTCTTTCATTAGTTCTCTAACAATTAGGTGGTCATTAAGAATCAAAAACATTCTAAAACTATTATGAACAGGACCGACTCAAGGTTGACTCAGCCTTCCAAGGTCGGTAAAATGAAGACTCAGATAGTTGGGGGCAATTGCTGACTTTGTAAACCACTTAGAGTGCTGTAAAGCACTATAAAGCAGGGAATAAGTCAAGTGCTATTGCTATTGTATGCCACCAGAAGGTGGTATCTGCATCAGAATATTGAGAAAGAGAGATTAACATTTTTGAAATGTTTATAATATGTACTTTCTGGCCATTTTGTTTAATTATGTCTTTGTCTTTCTATTCAAATAATATTTGAAAATGGCATGTTTAGCTATTTAATGCTATGAAAAAAACCCAGATATTATTCCTCCCCTATTATCGCTATTTAAAATGTACAATCTTTTTTTTTTAAAAAAAGTCTTACGAAAGAGGAATAACTGCACAAAAATTGAACCTAAGGAATGAGCAAGCTATACAATTTGTAAATCATAACGCTGAGTCTCAAAACTGGTAGGCAAATCATACAAGGGCCTCCTTTAGAGCTACATAAATTCGCTGAATATCAATATGCCACAATGAGATCACAGGCTTTCTTTTTGGCAGTCCCCATCTTCCTCAAATGCTTTCACCAGATTCTCAAACTTAAATAAAGTACTACTAAGCACTCTCCCATTTCTGTCGGTGGCGAGAGGAAAGTTGTGTGTGGGTGTGTGTGTGTGTGGGTGTGCGCAAAGGCAGAAAGAACTTATCAAATAAATGTGTGCGCGCATAAGTACAAAAACATAAGCTATCTCAGGCTAGCAGTCTCATTAAAAGCCATTCCACATACAAAAAATAAAAAGGAGTATCAAACTCCATTCCAATAAAAATAATTTACCAAAACAAAAAAACCCCAACAATAAACCAAACGAGCGAGGCAACCCAATAGCGCCATTAACAATCAAATGCCCGTTTAGGTTCGTATTGCTTTCTCTCTATGTGGCAAAGACATTTTTCAGTATCTCTGAAAAAGTCAAAAGCTTCTGCAAGATAAAAACATTTCTGCCATAAATAAGAGCAGAGCCTTTTCAGCCCTGATCTTTCTGCCTTGCAAGTAAGTAATCCATAGGGAGTGAAGTATTCCAAAGTGGTCTCCTCTCCAACCTAGATTGTTTTTTTTTTAATTTGTCAAACATATAACAAATAAAGTGTAAACGTAATCATGAGCAAACAAAGTATATATAGGTAAATGGGGACTGTAGGACAGCTCCGTTTTCACCTCCTGTTGTGGCCACAACCCCAGACAAGCATGGAGCCTCTCACCTTTCCAGAGAAATGACCCCCGTTACCGTTTTGCGGTCGAGAGCATTTCCGTCGCCGCCACTAAACGAAGCAAGGAGGAAAAGCGGGGAACCAGCTTCACTGTCGTCATCACAGTAGCGCAAGCCGCACCCCCCCCCCCCCCCCCGCCTTCGAAGTCCGTTGTCTGTCGTATTCCAGTCCGTACTTTCCATCCAGCTTCCCTCCTCCTTCTCTTCCATGCAGACTCCACAGTATTTATAATGTATCTTCTGCTTCCAGCCTAACGAAAAGGACCTTTCCGGCTCGTCAGACCTAGGACGGTGTGGTTGTCTACAGCAATGCCTGCTCGGAACAACGCTGGATTTTTGGGAACAGCTCGGCGATTTCTGTAGCGGAAGAGAAAAAGTGGAATGAAAGGCTCGTGAGGAAAGCCGAGGGTTATCCAGGCTTCCAGGACAAGTCGAATCACGAGCGCTGTAAAAAAAAAAAAAGGCGCCGGGGTGGACGACCCAAACGACAGTTGAAGGCCCTGCGTGGAGCGAGAGACCTGCGAGCGAATTAGCGTGGCGAGGGGCGCTAGGGCGTGGAGGGCAGGTAATACAGCTGCTGGGGGCGCGGTTGGGAGCTGCCGAAGGGGTTGAGGGCAACTCTCGCCGGGTTCGCTCCTGTCCCTCCACGGCAACCCTGAAAGCATATGTCGTAGCCCTGGGTGAGGGGAAGGGCGTGTCGTGTACCCATAAGCAGAGCTTTGGCGGCGTGGGGGGACGGAGTGGGCGCCTTCGTTTGGGCGGGTACTGTCATATAGTCCGAGGAGATCTTCCCTGGACTGCGGTGTCCGCGGTGGCTGATCGGCTGGACCGAACGATCGCTTCTCCTCCCCACCCCACCCCACCCTCCCAACAGATCCGTTCCCAGGGAGGATCGACCTGGGAAGTTCGGCTCTGCAAACGTAAAACGGATCGGCAGAACTGCCCCCCCCCGTCTGCCCAGATCCCGAAATTTGTTAATGGAAAACCCTGCAACAAGAGGATGATTATTGGCTGCTTTTCGGTTCAGCCCTAGTCCTCTAAAGCAGCTCAGGCAGTGGGGGGTGGGGTAGGGAAAGAGGGTAGCCAGAAGTTATAAATGTATTATTATCAGTGCCGGATCTTTCGAAAAATGTCTGGTACGACTGGAACAACTAGCTTAGCTGGTTGCTCCGAAGGGATAGAAAGGGTTGTGGGAAATGGATCCACGAAGGGCTGTTACACAAGTCGCGGGGTTTGACAAGAGCATTTTGGTAAAGGTGTTGCTACTTGTGGGCTCCATAGAGGCATATATGAAAGGCTGCTGTTGACACCGAATGATGAATTAAAGGGATCTCGTGGCTCGACATGTCACGCTTATTAAATATTTTACAGAGGTCATAACTGTAATTATCACTATTCATGGTAGGCCTTTTCTTACTCCTTGTCTTTTCCATCATACTCGTGTGCTTTGGCCATTAAGAATAGATAGTAGGATGATAGTAAATTGGTTTGTACAAGTGGTAGACTAATAAAATCTGCCATGTTTTTTCTAAAATAGGAATCTCTATCTCAAGGTATTTCAGCATAGGGATTTAGTAATCAGTTTTATAGTTCAATAAGAGATCTAGTACACCGTGTTCAGATAGATTGGATTAGAAGATACCAGTATATGAACTGTTGGGAACTGAATAAACATTAGTGTGCAAGCCTCTTTCCTGTTACAACATAGCAGCACTAAACAGCTTGAACAGAGGGTTTTTTTTCCCTTGCCGGAAAACTATGGAAATTATACAGCTAATACAGCTTTTGACAGAAAGCATAATGTATATTTTGGATAACTTTAGTTCTCTGTGTGTGGAAACTTAATGTTTTAGAAAAATCAAGAGGCAAATTATTCCTGTTGGTATATTTATGATTATTCTTTCTGTTTCCATATCTGAGGTATCTCCTTTAATTTTTGAAATCAGTTGATGGAGTAGGTAAACAACTACATTGAAGTGCAAGGAAGAAATACATTTGTAAATCAGATTTGTGTCCAGTATATTATATAAAGAGGAAAATGCTATGAAAATACCAAAACAGTTTGATTCCATAGATTAAGTGTTGGGATTGTGCACTAAAAATTGTAGTCCAAATGCGAATAAACAAATCAGAGATTGTGACAATTTTAAATAATATTTTATTATAATTGAAGGCCCACTTCTGCTTTTATTTGAATTTTACTATTTACCTTTTTGAATTTAAGAAGAGGTTTTCTATTCCAAATTGTATAGTTCCAGGGAATTTTGATAATTATCTGTTTCAACTCCATATAATCTTCCAGCTTTTTCAATCCTCTGATTAACTATGTTTCGTACAAAGAATATTTATATGAGTGTACTTTATATATTATTCCACGTTTGATACCGGTATAATAATTTTTATCTCCTGATATCCTTTTGGCTCCAGTACACATGAATATTTTTTAGAAAAAAACTTTATTATTTGCCAATGGAAAACCAGTTTCATGCAGTGATTAAGGCATCTGGCTATAAAACAGGAGACAAATGAGTTCTAATCCCACTTTATGCATGAAGCCAGCTGGGGCCAGTCACTTTCTCTCTTCCTAAGAAAAAGGAAGGCAGTAGCAAACCTCTTGAAAAAGTATTGCCAAGAAACTGTAGTAACTAATCCAGATAATCTCCAATAGACAGCACTGATTTGAAGGTACCCCAAAAAAATGCTAATAAATCACAAGGGAAAAGTTTTAGTTATATTTGGTCTTGTATCATGAAGGTGAATTTGAGGTGAATATACTTTACCTGCGTTACTTTTGTGACCAGGATAATTTGCAGTGTATTGTTTCTGATACACAGATACATTTCAACCTATTGCTAAGGCCCTCAACAACAAACTGTTTCATTTTCTTTAAGGGAAGAAAGTCTATCTAGCTACACTGAACACCAAAGCTACAAAAAAAGGAAAAGATTTCTCTCAATGAAACTGCATGCACTAGGGTAAGAGATTTAACTAATTTTCATTCATTCGCAGCAAAAATAAAATACTGCTGCATTATTTGATTTTTAGCTCCTGTAAAAATGGAACTATTTAATTTTACTGATATATGATGGAATAAAAAGGCACTGAAACCTGGCTTAAGATGAAAATCCTGATTCATAGTATTTCTCCATTTATCTGAAGATTGTTATTGAATAACAAGTTTCTTTGCCAAAAGGGGAAAACGCTTGCTTTTCCTTTTATACTTTTCATAATTTGAAGATCTAAGATGAATCTAATATTTTATTTAGTATTTTATTTCTGTTATTTCCATATATTTATGTTACGGTATATGTTATTTCTCATGTAATGAAACTGTATAGCTTCTACTCATATGGCTTGCATGTCTGAAAATTCAGATTATTGAACAAGATTCTTCTGGTTTTAATTTTTTCAGAACTTGTTGATAGCTCACGTTCTTCTGGTAGACTGCGGGAAAATGTTGGATAAAAGCTTTACATGGTTTCTTGTCCCCAAATATTTAGAACAAATAAATGTAAAATGTAGACTCTCTTGCTCAATGTTCATGAAAACTTCGTAGGATGTGGCCAAATATAAAGGAGAACTAGTCATGATCTGTTTCATGCCACTCCCAGATGATCTCACAATGTTGGCATGTAAATGTCTCGAAGTGGCAACAAAATAGGAATTAAGTTTGTAATGGATGATATATCCTAAAAAATGTGGAGAGGAAAGTGAATAGGCATGAATTGAAAAAATTATTGTTTTCATTGTTCTTGTTCTTGTACTTTGAAGTTAATGCAAACTTGATAACTTGAATGCTATTAAATCTTTCCTGATGACTTCAGTGCAAGATCCAAGGAAATATCAGGTGTTCAGTAGTACAATATGTCTAATTACTGACAACACTTGGTGAATCTTGGGTAATCTCAAAAATCTAAATAGAGTTAAGAGATGAATAGTACTTGATAGGAAATCCTAGACTATACTGAGATTGGAATTTTGAAAAAAGTTCCCAGAAGACAGTGGCAAAGTACTATTATACCATGTTGGTTGCAAGAAATTTGCAAAAATCACTAGGAGTTGAACTAGCTCAGGGGTGTCAAATTCAAGACCCGAGGGCTGGATCTGGCCCGCAGAGTGCTTAGATCTGACCTGCAGGGCTGCCCTAGAAACAGCAAAGGACTGGCCCGCAGTGCCTCTGCCAGCAAAAATGGAGCTCGGGAGGGCCACACGTGGCCCTCTGGAGCTCCATTTTCGCTGG
>JANHJO010005270.1:41488-51954 GCA_032468235.1 Pseudoxyrhopus heterurus | reverse complement strand
GTTGAAGTTGCTGTCAGTCAACATAGCTTCCTCTGGTTATCTTGTTCTGCTAGGTACTCCTCCAACGTTGCGTTTACCGGAAGCAGTACTTTTAAAGTCCATCAAAAATTAGGAATAAACATATCACAGTGGCAGGAACTGCTAGACCCTCCTTTCTTTTTGTAGTTTATCGACCTCAATAAGTACAGATTAACAGAGTTGGAAGGGACCTTGTAGGTCATCTAGTCCAACCGCCCTACACCATTTCTGACAGTTGGCAGACTAGTCTCTTTTTGAAAGCTCCCAGTGATGAAGCTCCCACAACTTCTGAAGGAAATTTCTGTTCCATCGGTTGATGGCTTTCATTGTCAGAAAATGTCTCCTTATTTCCAGGTTGAATGTCTCCTTGTTCAGTTTCCATCCATTATTCCTTGCCTGGCCTTCAGGTGCCTTGGAAAATAGCTTGACCCTCTCCTCTCTGTGGCAGCCCCTCAAATATTGGAACACTGCTATCCTGTCTCCCCTGGTCTTTCTCTTCACAAGACTAGCCATGCCCACTGCCTGCAACCGTTCATCATATGTTTTAGCCTCCAGTCCCCATCCTGGTTGCTCTTCTCTGCACTCTTTTTAGAGTCTCAAGATCTTGTTTACATTGTGGCAACCAATATTGGATGCAATGTTCCTAAGTGTGGTCTTACCAAGACATTATAAAGTGGTACTAACACTTCATGTGATCTTGATTCTATCCCTCTCTTAATGGAGCCTATGATACTGTCCGGGTTTTTTTTGGCAACTGTAGCATACTGCGGGCTCACGTTTAAGCCTTGGTGCAGCGGTTAGAGCACAGTAATTAGTATTTAGCTGCCAGCTGCCTGCAATTTAGCAAATTCAAATCCCACCAGGCTCAAGGTTGACTCAGCCTTCCATTCTTCTGAGGTGAGAACCCAGATTGTTGGGGGCAATATGCTGACATTGTAAACCGCTTAGAGAGGGTTGCAAGCCCTGATAGGTGGTATATAAATACAGTGCTATTGCTATCCCCAAGAAAGGCTGCAAATGCCAGCCCAATTCACTGCTAGAGCCAATGCCCCTTTGGAAGAAGGCCTGGAGATGAAGCTGCCATGCGGGGTCCTGGGTGCTGTCTGAGCTTGGTTGTTTTCTTGCAGACGTTTCATTGCCATCAGTGCTAGAAGCTAGAAACCTGCTCCCTTCTGGCACCGATCATGTAGCCGAGTGTCTGAGAAAACCACCAAGCTCAAAAAGCACCAAGGACCCCACAACCCTCCCTGCAAAGCCCTCTCCCTTCTGGCACCGAGGATGTTGCCTAGTTTGGGTAATGAAACTTCTCCAAGAAAACCTGCCTGCTCAGAGCCCCCAGAACCCCCGTTTCAGCCCCGAGCTGCACCGAAGCTGTCAGTCAAACAATTGGAGACCAGAGAAGGGAACCTCCTGCCTTCATTTCAGCTCGGCTTTCCAGGTAAAGACACCGACTCTTTAAAAACAAACACACACCAAACCCTCCTAATACTTGCTTTATAATTCATCAACCAGCCCAAAGCCCCGGTAATCACGGCTTAAGAGCACCGTTCACACGGCTTTTACAGGATTCCGGAAACAAACGGCTTGAATTAACGGGGAAACTTTCCAAGGCGACCAATGCACGAAAGCAGAAAACCTCCGGATAAAAGGCGGGTACCCGAGTTTGGAGACCCGGGGAGGAGATAAGCGCCGCGAACAAGGTGAAAACGGAAGATAAAGCGGACGGGGGGGGGGGGCGGCGGCTGAAAGGGAGGCTGGCGCGTCTGGGGAGCCAACACGGGATACAGCCCATCACGGGGACGTTTTCTGGATCGCGCCAACTAGGGCGATTTTGAGGAAGGCAAAAAAACGGACCTCCTTTAATTGAAACCCGCCCGCGAGCCCCGGGAACGGGGAGACCGGGGGCGAAGGGGGGGGCCCTCCGGCAAGGCACAGCCCCCTCCTCCCGGCGCTCCTGTCACCGATGCGGCCTCCGGCGTTTGGAGACCCTGCCCCGTTGCTAAGAAACGGCTCGGCGAAGAGGGAGAGCGGGGGGGGGGGCAAAGAGAAACACCCGATGGCGGCCCCGCCCGCCCCGCCGGGCTCTCGACGCGCGTTCCAGCCGGGAGCCGAGCTGGCGGCGGCGGCGACGGACGGCTGGCCGGCTAGACAATGCTGCCCTCTATGGGCGGCCTGCGGGTACTGCAGGCTGTTCCTCGAAGTGGCGGCGGGTCGTCGGAAGTCGCGGAGCCGCCGAGCGACCCCCGCAAGCCGCGTACAGCTTTGGCTCCCTCCATAAGAAGGGAGCGGCGGGGACCCTAAGCAGAGAAAGGGGTCGGGCAGACCGAACGATACCGACCGAGGAGAATGTTTGTAGCTCAGGGATGACAGGAGGCATCTTCGGTGTTCTCTGAGCACGGTAGTTTTCCTGCAGACAGTTCATTCCCCAAACTAGGTAGCATCCCTATCTTCCCCTCCTCTCTCTGCAAAGCCCCCTCCCTCCTAACACTGAAGAAGGTATCTCGTTTGCAAGAAACGCCTGCAAGAAACCCACCCAGCTCAGAGAGGACCAAGGACCCCCCCTTCCTCCCTGGAAGGCTGCGGGTGGGGGAAGGGAGCTGCAACGGGGCCCGGCGATTTCTTCCACTGAATTTCGGCCCAAATGAAAGGGAGGGGGGGAGAGAGAGAGAGACGGACTCACCCGTGAAGTCCATGCGCCCTGGAGCCCGTCTGAAATGCCCGCGGCTCCTGTATGGGGCAGCATGGGATAAGAACCAGGTTAAGAAGATGCAAAGCACACCCGAAATAGGGTTTTATCATTTGGGCACCGACTCTGAGGTTAGTTTTCTTCACGTGAGGATTTTAGGAATCGGATCTTACGTGGGCTGCAAGTGGAAACCTTGTGCAACCTTGGGCTCAAAATGGTGCGTGGAGCAGCGTGGAAGAACCTCCTGGGCCAGCCAAATATTCGATTGAAAATTCAGTTGGAAAGCAATTTGACTGAATCTTGAAACCGAACTGACTTTTTGAATTGATTTTATGAATTGCATCGCTAAATTGAATCAGGTACCAAATTGGATTGGCAGTCCAAACACAATTGATGTCATTTGATGATCTAAATCGGATCAGCACAGCTGTGCAAAACAATTTAATCATTCAAATTGAATCAACTCAATGCTCTGATTCATCTCCAAAAATCTGAATACAGTCTGACATTATTTGCACAGGTCTAGATTTTAGTTACGTCTCGGTAGAGAGACGAGGAATAGAGGGCGGAGACAGGTAACAAAGAGAAAATTGCAGTCCAGAATATCTTCCTGGCACTTGAAATGAGAAAGAGAGAGAAAAAATGGAATTTAGAAAAGCAGTTTGCATAATACCATGTTATCCCTTCTATATACAGAAAAAAGAAAAGAAGAAATATCTGTGAACGTGCCCAGATTGCTATTCAGGAAAGTACAGATTATGTTCAGAACCACATTTCAGCTTCTTGAATGTAGCAGAAAGAGGCACGAAGATTCACCGTTTAACCACTATTTTGCCCATTGCCTCTTCTAACCCTGGGCTGGGCTGCTCAGCATCTTCGAAGAAGCCGAACGGATCTTCCTCCCGATTTATTTATGCCACAAAACACCCACAGAAATCCAAGCAGCAACACTGTAGCTTTTCCCTGCTTCCCCCCCCCCCCCTAAAATGAAAGTCTCCAGCAAAGTGAAACGTCTAATCTTCGGAACATCTGCTCCAAACAGGCAGGGATGCTGGAAATGCCACCAGCGCACTTGCCGGAGTCTTCCCTTCAGGGGGTCTCGGGGACGGAGGGGGGGATTTCACAGACACGGCGCACTTCCCACGGGTTCCGGCAGATGATCATGATACAAATGATATTTGCATGCTATGATGCCGCTTTAGCACAGCCCCGGGAGATGCAACAAAAAGCCAACACAATCACATCTATTAATCTCCTGCAGCTTTAAGTTCCCCTTCACTTGGAAAATCCATTTCTCCACCCATCAAATAGCCAGTGTGGGGTGGTTACACACTTGGGGTGGGGGGGGGCGAAACTGATGACTGACTCCCCCCCCCTCCTCGCAGTGCGTTTCTTCAAGAAGTCTCCGAATTGGCTGCCGTGTTGAGCATTGGAGAGCAATTCCCTCGCAGGGTTTCGATGGTGCGCTAGTAAGCAAGGGGGGAAATGCCCAGCCATTCAAGTCAAGGCAGTAAACAATATGATGCTTTTAAATCCCTCTTCCGTTTTTGTTTTTTCTTCACTTTCTGCTGCAATTTTTTGTACTGGTAATCAAGAGAGAGACGTAATCACAGGGAGGGAGGGCTACGCGAGACACCCCCCAGCTATTATCCATGCAGTCCTTGACCTGCAGAGCTCGCAAACCGTAGTCCGCAAAGCCCGGGGGGCCCCGGAGCCTCCCCGCCCTCATTCTGGATGGAGGTTTTGCGAGGCAGAGCCCAGCCAGGGAAATCAAGGCTGGATTTTCTTTATGCAAACGGGAGTCAATTTGCAACAAAGTTCAGAGTTAAGGAGGAGCGGGAGAAGCACAATGCACATCATAGAAGGTGTGCAGGGGACATTTGAGCTCAATGACTTTAAAATAATGATTATATTTTTGAAAAAAAGGAAAAAGAATAAAAATCATGGAAAAAGGAAATAAAAGAAAGCGATATGGCAACAAACAGCCATTTTATGCAGAAGGGTTTCAAAATGTGCACAGCTTTTTCGCAATAGTTCCAAAAACGGGAAACCACATTTCATCCTTTGACCTTTTATTTTTATTTTTTTAAAGTGTCCGAAATGTTGTTATTGCTTTGCATTCAGAATGAATGGGAAATGAACGAAAATCCAGATTCGCTGCAAGGAGATGGAACTACGCCAAAGTCGATAGAAAAGGGCGCAAAGAAGCGCCTTCCATGCGCCTTTGAATTGCGACGTCACGATGAAGGTGCCCAGGGGTTTATTGTAGACGGAGGGGACCAAGTGGGGACACCAGAAAGGCGCAGGGAGGAAGCGGCCGGCGTCGAGGGAAGGAGGCCAGGAAAGAGCAACGGGCGTGGAGGCCCCGCAGGTGAAGGAGGCTGGTCACTGCTCGGGAAAGCCCAGCAGCCACCCAAAGCGAGGGTGGCGCAGCAGTGAAGGCGGCAAAAGGCGACGCGCGGCTCCAACCTGCACGCGGACAAAGCAGCGACGGCCGTGGGAACAGCTGAGCCGCCGCCTGCCAACCCCCAACCGCCGGAATCCCCCTACGGCTGGTGGGCGGCCGGGCTGGGGGAGAAGATGCATCGGTTGCACAGAGGAGGAGGAAGGGAGAGAAGGCGAAAGAGAGAAGAGGAGGAAGGAGGAGGAGGAGGGAAGAGGAAGATGAGGAGGAGGAGGAAGAGGGAGAAGGTGAAAGAGAAGAGGAGGAAGAAGGAGGAGGAAGAGGGGAGGAGGGAAGAGGAAGATGGAAGAGGAGGAGGCGGAAGAGGGAGAAGGTGAAAGAGAAGAGGAAAAAGGAGGAGGAAGAGGGGGGAGGGAAGAGGAAAATGGAAGAGGAGGAGGAAGATGGAAGAGGAGGAGGAGAGGGAGAGGGAGAAGGTGAAAGAAGATGAAGGAGGAGGAGGAAGAGGGAAGAGGAAGATGGAAGAGGGAGAAGGTGAAAGAGAAGAGGAAGGAGGAGGAGGGAAGATGGAAGAGGAGGAGGAGGAAGAGGGAGAAGGTGATGAAAGAGAAGAGGAGGAGGAGGAAGAGGGAGAAGGTACTTCGTTAAACTAAAAAAAACCCGAGCAAGGCCGGGTAATCAGCTAGTAAATAAATGAATGAATGAATAAATATTCTCCACTTCTGCACCTGGATTGATATATTAGGGAGTACAATAAATAAAAATAATCACGATGGATCGGACACGACTTTGCAACCAACAACAACAAACAATAATTCTTAGTGATATTAAGGATTGTCAATCCACTTGTAAATGAAGACAACCATAACCGTTCTTTCAATAAGGGAGTTGATAGCCCTGTGATTTTTAAAGCAGAAGAAATCACTGTTGTTCTCCAGGTAGAACTCTAGGAGAGCAAAGTAGTTAAAATTCTACCTCAGATTATATCTTACAGCTCAGAAGCAAAAGAGACAAATGTTACTATCAGCCTTTCAATCTTCCAGAGAACCATAGGTGAGGCAAGGGTGACATTTTTTTCAAAATGTAGCCTGTTTTCCTACATTTTGGAGGCACAACATTGGCTGGGGAAAAAAAGTCTATATGCCCACCAAATGGCAATAAAGAGATTCAGAGAATCCTAACGATTTGCTTCCATCTATTGTCTGTCTGGATCTTTGCAGCTAACACATGGTGACCCTATCCTGAAGCAGTGAGAGAAGTGGAAGGGCAGGACGCAATGGTGGCATCAGATATTCATACTCTCTTGATCATGCTTGGCTTTGTGTTCATTTATCAAGGTTGGGGATATCTCCAAGTGGAAAAAACAGATGGAAATGCAAGAGAAGATCTAGTCTGTTCTTCACTTCATGACTAATAATGAAAAGTGGATGTTGCCTTATTGGGTTGTTAGTTGTTTATAAATAGGCATATTCATACAAATTAATCTATCCCAGTTAATACTCCTAATAATCTGATTCTCCTAATCCACGTTATATATTAACAAACAACTATTAGTTCTAGCATACATAAATACAGATGAAAACAGTCTAACATCTTATCCTTTCATTTACAAAATATGACCAAGTAATGAGATTGGTTGTTTTGTGTATAATTTTTTTAGTTTGTATTTTTCATACAAGAAAGGAAGATGGGATAGTCTGCTGTTAACACTCAGTATTTTTGTTCCTTGTATCTAGAAGAATGCATTGCAGTAAGAACATGATATGTCATTATTAGCTCTGAATAATCAACTGCTTCTAAGCGTACAGATCCATGGGGTGTTGCATAAAGGCCAACCTAATTTCAGAAAGGAATATAAATTGAACTACTACAGCTGAACTGTAAGTAATTTCCCCAGAAAAGTTAAAAAATTGGGTATCCCTGGCTCTATAAGTGTGCATGTGCATGCACACTTATGAACATGCTCAACTTCTTTTATCGGGGCTAAGAAACTGTGCTAGAAGCAGCTGTCTATCATATTGAAAGGCAGACCTTCTGAAGTGAACAAACGTTCCTTGAGGACTAGAATCGAGCCTTTGCTTGCTGATTGAATGCATTCTCTGAGCCTCTTCCTTCGGACCAGATACACTGCAATACACAGATAGAAGGGTATGTTTGTTTGGCAACCCCTCCCTTGCTTGTCACACCATTATTCAATTATTGACACTCCACTAACCAAGTATGACTGATAGAGAGGCTGGTGCACAAAAGGTCAGTTCAAGGGAAACTTGTCTGAGCCTTTATTTCCTGGATGCCCGATATGAAGACCTTCAAAACACACAAAACATACTGTATGTTTCTTCTCTGTGGACACCTCTATTTTTTTTCATAAGGTATAACTGCATTTCTTCCTCTTCTTTGGCTGGCTTTTAAATTAAGATCTCTCTGTAAGAATGCCACATTGGGTCCATACTGCTCTCCGCCACGCATTGCAACAGCATCTCCATAAATCTTTTTTTAGCCCAAACAGGGAGAGGGTGATTTATATCAGTTAATATCTGCTGGTATCAGTAGTAGAAATATTTCTAAGAATTCTTTATGACATAGAAAGGTTTTTTTTATATCTGGTTTAGGAAGGAAAAGAGTGATTTTTCAGTATCTTACAGACCAGAAGCTCACTCTATGGCTGAAAACAAATTCAGTGCTAGGAAAGACTTGGGGGGAAAATGAACATGAAATGGCAAGTGTTATTTTTAAGTGTCATTACATAAATCTATGGCATAACCACAACTAAAATGATCCAAGTCCAATAACTTTATCATAGTTAGAAAACTCTCACTGAAATGAATGAAACTTACATTAGCAATGAGTAATCAATCTCCCTGATTTTAATGGATCAATTCTTAATGCAGGTAAGTCTGGATCCAGCTGTTTTTCATACTCGGAGTGACCCTCAGATTTTCCTTTCTTGACAACTTTCAGAGGTCAATTATATAGTCTTACTGCTTAAGCTTACTGTTTAGTTATTTCTTCTCCCAAATTCAAAGTATGATTTTAGGAACTCATGAGAAAGAGCCTTGGTGGTGCAGTGGTTAAGAGCATTACTTAGCAGTACTTAGTAATTAGTATGTAGCTCCCAGCTGCCTGCAATTTAGCAGTTCGAATCTCACCAGGCTCAAGGTCGACTCAGCCTTCCATCCTTCCGAGGTGGGTAAAATAAGAACCAGATTGTTGGAGGCAACATTGTAAACCGCTTAGAGAGGGTTGCAAGCCCTGATAGGCAGTATATAAATACCGTGCTATTGCTATTGTATTTGTTTCAAAAACAAAATGTTCTGTATTACATCATTCACTGAAATGTCACAAAGCTGCCTTAGACTAGTTATGGTTTGTAAAGATGGATTTCCAGCAGTAATGAAATACAGTGGTACCTTGATACCCATCGTTAATTGGTGCGAGGAATTACAAAAATGATGAATACCAAACATTTCCCCCCCATAAGGAAGAATGTACAGGTAGTCCTAAATTTATGACCACAATTGAGCCCAAAATTTATGTGGTTAAGTGAGAAATTTTTTTTAAAATAAGTTTTGCCCCATTTTACGAATTTTCTTGCCACATTTGTTAAGTGAATCGCTGCAGCCGTTAAATTAGTAACTTGGTTGTTAAATGAATCTGGTTTCCCCATTGACTTTGCTTGTCACAAAAGGCGATCCACATGACTCTGGGACACTGCAACTGTCATAAATGTGAGTCCGTTGTCAAGCATCCGAATGTAAATCATGTGACCATGGGGATGCTACAATGGTCATAAGTCACTTTTTTTCAGTGATGTTGTAACTTCGAACAGTCACTAAGTGAACTGTTGCAATGAACTGTAGTGAGTCACAAGACAGCCGACACTGACAAGTTCTAGTTTGTGTGTTGAGTACCAAGCAAACGATGAGTGCTGGGACAAAATTTTCCCACCAAAATGCATTGAGAACCAAATTCAACGGGTTTCAAAGCAGTTGAATACCAAGGTACCATTGTAGTGGGTTTAATCTTCTCTCACATATGTTTGAAAGTGGCTTTTTTCATAAAGAAATATTTGAATTCAGAATTACAATCTTACTCTCTGTCCAAATTCAAGAGGCACAGCTATTCCCAACATGGGAAAGGCCACAATATACATTTCCCCCAAATAATTCAGAGATAAGGAGCCTGTCAAAGAGAGGGGGGGGGGAGTCTATTTAGTACCACTGACAGAGCTGAACACATGAATCTGTTAGTTTTACTTTCTCAAGCACCTATTTTTAATTATCTTACATTCTTTTAGTCCCATTTCTTATGGGGTAGATTTTGGGATGGTGGTAAACTGCCTTGGTTCTCTTTTAAGATTCAAAATGTTGATTTAATTTTGACACTACACCAACAGAGATAGTTTAGGATTTTTGTGGACGGTAGCCAGGAGGTTGGAGAGTCGGACATGGAAACAGTACAGTCATTGGCTGATGGCCGCATCCAGTAAGCCCTAAATTTTCCCTCATGTTTATGGAAAGCTGTTCCATGTGGGGCAGAGAGAACAACAACCCTTCCAGTTTTGGGATTGTTTTCTCTCTGGCATTTCCTATTTCTAATTAATTAATGCCTGTTTCTAGACCTTTGGGAGTGCTGGCCTTAAAGCCTAAAGTAGCCAGGCATCAGGAAAACTGAGCGTGAATCTCAGAATAGGACAACATCTAAATAGATCTATATTTCATATTTTTATTTATAGGTAGTCCTTGTTTTATGACTGGTTGTTAAGCTACCATTGAAGTTATAACGGACGTTTCAGGGTACTTACGACCCAGTTCTGAAGTTCTAATGCCTGGGGACCTCCCTGTGGTCATGTGACTGCATGGGGTGGGGGCTCAACAACTGACCCATATTTATGGCTATTTGCAGTGTCTTGAAGTCACGTGACTACATTTTATGATGGTTTTGCCGAAACCCAGCATTTACTTCTGATTTCCTGCAAAACAGGCTTATAGCGAATCATTGGTTCATTTAATGACCACATATGGTTGTATGTCGAAGACTACATGTAATAATGTACTTTGAAATAGTTAAAAAAAAAACTGTTTTGATCACTGTTTCAATTTTCCCTAAATTCCAAAGGGAAAGCTTCCAATATCACGCCTTTCATCAACATTAAGGATTGTTCTTCCGGATTTTTTTTTCATTCAACACAGGGAAATGGTGCTTAGGAACCACTATACCCATTGCCTGTTTAGTGACTACCTTGGTTAGTGACCATTCACAAACCCAATGGTGATAAATGGTCATTTAAAAATCATTTTCCAACCGATGTGCACATTTATGACCAAATTGTATGCATCTGACAACAATACACACTGG
>JANHJO010005269.1:22263-37307 GCA_032468235.1 Pseudoxyrhopus heterurus | reverse complement strand
GAGCTGGTGGGATTCGATCAGCCAAACTGCTGATCTGCAGTACTGTGTTCTTAACCACTGAGCCACTGCAGCTCCCTCAAAAGTGACTTATGACCATTTTTCACAGTTACAACCATTGCAGCATCCCCATGGTCACATGATCAAAATTCAGACACTTGGTAACCAGCTCATATTTATGACAGTTGCGTGTCCCAGGGTCATGTAAATTCCCTTTTGTGACCTTCTGACAAGCAAAGTCAATGGGGAAACCAGATTCACTTAAAAACCGTGTTACTAATTTAAAAACTGCAGTGATTCATGTAACAACTGTAGCAAGAAAGGTCATAAAATGGGGCAAAACTCACATAAGTGTCTCACTTAGTCACAGAAATTTTGGGCTCAGTTGTGGCTGTATGTCGAGGACTACCTGTATAATGTAGCTCAGCTCAAGTGGAATTCAAGTTCCTGTTCTCTGGGGTTATTGCGCATTTTATCTTCTTGCACAAAATAAATGGAGCATTTTATTACAATTAATAATTACATACAGTGATAAAGCACTCTGATGCAATATAGCAATGGTGGTGGAGGTGGAGGGAATTCTGTCTTAAGCTCTGATATTGCTGGCGTTTATCTCCACTCAGGATCTCCCATATTTTCATTACGTATTTTCTTATATCCACCCCCTGAGTCCTTACAGATTCTAGGCTGGGGACATATATTCAGATCACAGTAAAAACTAAAATTATATTTGAAAACTTGTTCAGATTACACAAAAACGTTTCCAGAGATATACATGCAAGTTGTCAGCGTTCCAAATAAACTTCCCCTTCTCCATTCAGCACTCAGAGACAAAGTTCATCCCAGTAAGAATTTATTTAGAGAAGTCATGTTGACACATCTGGGAAACCCCAAATCTGAGAGTTCCGAGTTTTCCCTTCATAGCTGAAAATCAAAACCCCGTCTCCTGCACCCATCAGTCTGTCACATGGTCCAATCACCAGTCGTCTCAACTGGAGACATTCCTTCAACCACTCCTATCCCAGGTGCAGGATGGCACAACCTTGACTCAGAAGAAGAACGTTGTTATGTCTAAACTTTCACCTCTCTCTAAAATCCCCCTCTCCATTTTCCAGGCACTAGAATGTGGCAGCGTGGAAGCTTTTAAGAAGAATATGGCTTCCAAAGCTGACACAGGTGCTTTTTGGTCCTACATTCAATCCCCAAGGGCTTTTCAGGAAAGCTTAGCTTTCACTAGTTCCTGTAATCCATGCGAAGACCCTCAGGGCTATTTTCTCATCATCCAAGTCAGTGGGGTAGAGACTATTTGGGAAAGGCAATTTCTATCCAAATCCTGAGGATATACATTTTTTTAAATGCACCACACCTATAATATATAATTTCATGTAGTCCTTCACTTGCAACCATTTGTTTAGCGACTGATCAAAGTTGCAGTGGCACTGAAAAAAGTGACTTATGACCGGTCCTTGCACTTACACCTGTCACACCATTTCCATGTCACATGATCAAACTTGGGCACTTGGCAACTGTACTGCTTGTAGCATCACATAGTCACATGACTGTTATTCGTGCCCTTCCCAACTAGCTTCTGAGAACCAAAGTCAGTGTGAGAAGCTGAATTCGCTTAACGATTCCAGGATTCACTTAACTGCAATAATTTGCTTAACAACCATGGCAAAAAAGTCATAAAATTGGACCCGACTCATTTAACAACTGCCTTACTTAGCAATGGATTCTGGTCTCAACGTTGGTCATAAGTCAGGGACTACCTCTATGGAAGGATTGGGATAGAAGGATTGTTTTTTTTGATATAAATTTTTTTTTTAATTTTTGAATACATGGACAGTGTGGCATCTGGGTATCATTAATTTTGATATAAAATAATAGTGATAATATTGATTACATTAATCATACATTGTCAAGTGTTTGTCGATGATTTGTGATTTACGATTAATTCCATAGCCAAATAAAACGTGATAGACAAATACTATTGTAAAATCAATAACTTTACTTGTAAAAATAAAATAAACAGTTCTAAAATAATACTGACTACATAATTAGTTAATAAAAGCGCAGAAAGACAAGGGCATGTCTGTACAGGTTGAAAGCCAGGAACAAAAGGGAAGAAGAGTGGATGAGTTTCACTTTCCTTTACATGGAAAGTACATCCCACATTCCATAGATAAGGTAAGGCGTTGCCCAGTTAACACATTGGTAGCCAGCTAGCATTTGTGACATACATAATTATAATATTGTAAATATTAAAATTAAAGTTATTAACATGTTAGTATTTGCTCCACCATGTATATAATCCTTTATCATTTAATTATTCAATATTTTCATATGCAATACTGATAACCACAGTAACATTATTTAAGTATACATAATAAAATCATTTTTCAACTTCTGATCCTTACATCTACATATGGGGATAAAAGGATTGTAATAAGAGACTTGCTTCTATGTTTGGTAGAAAAATGCAATAAAGTCTCAGCATTTTGGACATATATTTTTAGTGAAATAATAGCAACAAATCAGAAAAAGGACTGAATTCTCACCAAGTTTCCATCTGTTGGGGATAGTTGATAAAAAGAATGAACTATTACAAAGGCCCTGCTTTGAACAGCAATGTTTGCAATTGTCCAGCAAGGGAATTATCAAAGCTTTTTCTTGAAAAAGGGTTTGGTATGATTTAGTACAGTGTTTTTTCCACCTTGGCAACTGGAAATCCATCCACCTTCAAGTTGCCAAAGTTAAGAAACAGGCTAATTGCCCTGCTTGGGAACCTCTCTGATTAAAACCTTCTGCTTCTCAAACGGGGGGGGATCATCATTTTACTGGGATCAGCAGGGCAGTTATCTGTTGCATGAACATCCAAGGGAGCCCCTACGGCTAGGATGTATGAGGGGGGAAAAACGAGCGCCGGAGCTATTTTGTGCAATGTAATGAAAAGGAACTTGATAAAATAAATAAATAAATAAATAATAAAGATAAACCGGGATTAAGGAGGTAAAGCAACCAGATTCATCATTTTAGCAGACGAAGGCTCAATTCCCACACACCAGGCTGTCAACCCATGACAGCAGATGGCAGAAAAGCTGGAAATAAAAAAAAGAAAAGAAAAACAAGAGCAATACTGTAAAGGGAGAGGGATTAACCACCAACCCCCCCCCCCAAAAAAAAAAAAACTTGACTCCTGATTTTGTTCCTGATTTAGCGGACAGGCGTTAACTCGGTTTCTCCTTAAGAAAAAATGAAAACAATCCGAGACTTGGCCGCTTCGCCTCTGACGTCACAGCTTCTACCTGCGGCACCCGCCAGCTCCGGGGAAGGCTGCGCCCCTAGGGACGTGAAGGGCAGGACCGCTAGCCAATGACCGCTGCGAGCGGTGGGGACGGGGCGTGGCCCGGCCGCTGGAGTGACGTCAGAGGAGGTAGGTTGGCACTCTAGGGCAGGTGGAAAAGGACTCTCCGGAGCGGCTGGAAGCCGAAAAAGGGGGGGAAGCGCGGAACTGCTGGGTTTTCCCCGCCTCCTTTAAAAAAAAGGGAGAAGAAGTGAAAACTTTCCCACGGCCGTCGGGCTCGCTCCGGCCTGCTGGGCACAGAGAACGCGCGTGGTGCAGGTAAGGGTAGATTGGCGAAGGGCAAGGTGGGATGCCGACCCAGAGGAGGTTTTGCCAGCTGGGAAGGAAGAAGGATGCGGGGGATGGCAGGGGGTTCAGAATGGGGGGAGGGGGTTTCCCTCCTTTCCAAGTCGCTGCAGGTGGGGAAAAAGGAGGAGGGGGCTGTAAGAAAAGGGAATCCTTCGTCCTCCCCCCCCCCCACTCCCAGATCTGGCATTTGGTAGATTAACGCGGGGAGGGCGCCCGCACGACTGCCAATAAAAAGACAGGGGAGGGGAAAGAGGTGAGAAGGCATGGGGGATTCCCCCGATCTGAGGGGTCGGACCAGCTCCCGTTTAGGGTTGTTATGCACGGGAGTGTGATCGAGCGGAGGGTGCAAACTCGGGGAACTTGTTAACTCGCGCAACCTGCCTTATTTTCTTCCCTTGGTGATGGCTGGGATGACTTTGCATTTTGAGCGCCGGGGTGCGGTGACGTTCCCGGTGCCATTAATCAGCAGAAAAGTGCTGTATGGGGGGGAAAAACAAAACAAAACCTAAAAGGATTCCGAGTTGCTGATGGACGGGTGCGCGGAGAGGCGCCTGCGTTTGCCCCGGCCTCTCTTCGGGTTGGTTGACCCTGGGGAGGACCGTGGTGGAACCACGGTGGCAGAAAATCCTGAGCCTGGGGGGCCCTTTTCCAGTTGGCAATTTTTACGAAAAGGCACCAGCTTTCCTTGAACTGCAGCGCGCTCCGCCAGATGCAGAGAGCACTCCGTGCGTTTGATGAAAAGAGCTGCAGCCTAGGAAAGCTTGCGCCTCTTCCTAAAAATTTGTCAATGGGAAAAAAAGATGCCAGCAGACTCCTGGATTGTTCATGCCTTGCTCATCACAGAAATGTTTCTTGCTGGTTCCCCTTTCAGGGCACAGCTGTTTAGCTTCCAAAATCAGCTGGTCGGGCGCCCCATCTCCCAGCTCTTACTGTTGCTACTGCTGCCCTCATTGTTTTGATTGCGAAAAGTTTATCCCTTGCTACTTTGAGTTTCATAAATTCAGCAAATTCCAGCCAAGGAAACCAAGTTTACGTTGAGGAATTTCTCCTGGGGAACATTTGGTCTCTTGGATCCTATGCCAGAGCTGGGTGCATTTTTTTGGGGGTGGGCTGGAATTCAGCAATCTACAACAGGATGGAAGGCAAAATGAAGTTTTCTTACAGGAGACCTGCCATGCCAACCTTCAGTGCAGGTTAAAGGTCTGAGTAGCTATAATACCCAACTGGGGGCAACGATGAAAGCCATCTTGCAAATATGTTCATTTAATTATTAAACAATGTATAGGATCACCCAACTCGCACATAGGTGACTGACCTGGGTGACTTACAATATTAAAAATCATAACAAAAATAAATCCATAAAAAGCCCACTTTATGGCAGCAGTGATGTAATATTTATTTATTAAATCTGATCGGGAGCAGCCTGGGGCAGGAACTGAGAAAGGAGCTTGGTTTCTTCAAAGAACCAGGAAATGCTAAGGATGATCGTCTCCCATCACAAGCATTTAGAATCCTGCTTGAGTCTGATATGGCAATCTCCCTTTAAAAAAAAAAGAAGAAGACTTGTGTTACTTTAAAAATTAATGCTGGTTTGGTAATACAGTAGCTTTGTTGACTGGTGGCTGCTTCATTGCATGCGTGTAATGTATCCTTAGCTGGCAAGTACTGAATACCCCTAGATGGGGAGAGTACTCTCTCAAGTACTAATAGTACCAATCACGGAGCTGGGATCTTGGATTTGACAAGCTCGGGGCAGAGCAACCCTGAAACTTAGGAAGCTCTGCAGACTGACTTTGCAAGGCTAGAGCATGTCAACTTTATGGTGCGCATGGCTGAAGGAGCAGTATTCCTAAATAGGTCTCATAATTCACAGCAGCTACTAAGAAGCGTTCCATAGGTGATACAGGCAGATGTTTCAGCCCTGGAAGAATGCGTGGTTTGCTTACTTGAGATTGGTCTGGAATGTCAGATATTCGAACTGCTTGTTGTGTAATTTCTGGCTGTCATTTGCATAAGGAGCTTTGCAAACCTGGAAGTGGATATTTTAATTGGAGCTTTTCCTTTTCAAGCCCTTCTCTAATAGATATTTCTCTTTCCTGTGAGTTCTGTTTCTTGTTCATCTCCATTTTTCTCTCTCAAAAGATGAGAAAGTTGCTCCTAAGATAATATAAAGTGTTTGTATTAGCACATTTCACTAGATTACTAGCACATTTCACTAGATTACTTTCCCTTGTATTTCCCCTATAATTTGAGAACTCCCTCTTGTTTGTATCTGTATTATTCCTACACTGTCTGGGTTAAATTGTGAAGATGCTAATATTATAGTATACTTTGTATACCCTAGAGTTTTGCATATCAGCTATTTACTTCATCTTTATGGCAAATTTTAGCAAGGGGAGGGTTATATATTCCCAGAATGCAGAATTTGTGTTTTTCTTTTACATTTCTGTTGCACAACAAACGTAATCCTGAGCTGGCTTAATCAGAAATACCAGGCATGTCAGGCAACAGAGGAAAGTAGGAAGAATTGGTGCAGCATGAATTTTAAAAGTGACATTGGCACTCTTCAAGTTAGCAAAAGGTCTTGGACTGGCTTCTTATTTAATTTTTCAGAAACTTTTTATAGTCAGGTTCTGTCATGTGATGTTGTGCTACATCAGTTGTTATGTTTCAAACCCTACTGCATAACCACACCCAGCCCTGTGGAAAAGTATATGTGAGTTACGTCCTGGGGATTTGTCAATGAAATCCAAAAACTTCATTAACCAGCATGGGCAAGACTGTGGTTTGCTTAGTCATTTATATATGTATCATTTATATACATATATATGTGTGTGTGTGTGTGTGTGTGTGTGTGTGTATATGTATATATATATATATATAATATTACCTATAAATCTATGAATTTTTTAAAATCATACATCAGATTGTTATATTTCTCTAAGCCAGATACAGGGTAGTCCTTAACTTACAATAGTTCATTTAGTGATGGTTTGAAGTTGCAATGGCACTGAAAAAAGTGACTTATAAATTGTTTTTCACACTTTTGGTTACATGATCCAAATTCAGATGCTTGGCAACTGGTTCATATTTATGATGGTTGCAGCATCCCGCGGTCATGTGATCATCTTTTGTAACTAGCAAAGTCAATGGGGAAACCAGATTCACTTAACCATGTTACTAACTTAACAACTGCAGGGATTCATTTAACAACTGTGGGAAGAAAGGTCATAAAGTGGAACAAAGCTCACTTAACAATTCTCTCACATAGCATAAATTTAGGGCTCAGTTGTGCCTGTAAGTCAAAGACTACTACATGTTGCACACACTCTGGGTTTGGGGTAGGTTTGGCTGGAATTTAATACTGAAGAAATACAATATGGGCTAGGCTAGGATGTTGCATAAACCCTGTCTTCTCTTCTGTTGCACCTCTTTAATTGAGCCTAGCAAGTGAACATAGACCAGCATTCTAGCAATTCAATATATACCGGTATATCCAAGGAGAGTCTCCATTATCCAGAATCAGCATAATGTTTGGCAAGTGAAAGATTAGGATGATGTTTAGCCCAATCAGATGGCCCCAGATTGGAAAGGTAGGCATCCACTAAGAAGGAAGACTGATGCCAAAAGAGGTACAGATAGATATTTACGATTGGTTGCTTAGCCATTTGAAATTGTCATTTGAAATTATGACAAAGCCAAAAAAGCTACTTAGAGCCTGGATTTCATGTTCTGATGGTGCACCCCCTGCAGGCAAATGATTGTATTTTGAGTGCTTGGCAACCAGCCTCTATTTATGACCATTTGCAACAGGGGTGTCAAACTCACACCCCATGGGTCAGATGTGTCATGTGCTAGCCATGCCCACCGCCAGTTTATGAAGGGGAAAAAAGTCATGATATGTCATAGGATGACAATGTGACTCTGTGAGTTTAACACCCCTGATTTGCAGCATCCTGTGGTCATGTGGCTGCGATTTTTTCACTTATTTAGATAGAAACAGGTGTTTATTTCTGGTTTCAGGCAAAAATAATGCCCACTGGTTAAAATGGGTCTGCTTAACAATCACTGTGTTCACGTAACAACCATGACATTTTTTTTTAACAACTGCAGCATTCACTTAACCATTGCAAAAAGGGTTGCAAAATCAGTCACGTTCACGTGATGATCTGCTTAATGACCGCCACAATTTATGACTATAATTCCGGTCTCACCATTGTAAATCAAGGGCTAGTGCACTGGGAAATAAGAGGTGGGAGTGCAGTATGTGCTTGCTGGGAGGAATCTCAAGATTTTGCAAAAGTTAACCATGCTGATTAGAGAAGAAGATATTAGCTAGCAGATCTAGATGCCTGCAGATAATGGAATGATGCAGTGCAGGTTTGCTGACAACAGATGGGAATAAGATTTTGCATTCTTGATTATCAGATTGGAAAACGAAGCACATCGAACATGGAAAGATAAAAATCATACAGAATTATCAGAGAGCAATTCTGATCTTTCAGCTGCTCATTTATATTTACTTATTTATTTATTTAGCGTATGGGATATCTCCTACATCGACAAGCAATATATATTAACATTTTATGGTCATTTATAATTCCACTGGCACCTGAAAGGTGTGCACCGTGGTCTTAGTTGTGTGTTAACTGTCAAAAATACTGAAAATACTTCTGCTCATCATGTCTTTATTATAGAACAGTGTTTTTAAAACATGGCAACTTTAAGATGTGTGGACTTCAACTCCCTGAATTCCCCAGCTCGCTAAGGAATTCTGGGAGTTGAAGTCCACACATCATAAAGTTGCCAAATTTGAAAAACCCTGCTATAGAATTTCTTCCCCAACAAAGCTGCTAGCAAGTGATCAAAGAAAGCTAAGGATGCCAGCAGAGAATCGCAGGTCACCTCACTTGGTCTTGAAACCTTCACTCAGTTGTTTCCCTTGCAAGCCTAGCATCAGGTCCTTTGAGACTGCAGACTTTTGATTTTAAATTGTAACTTAAAATCCATGTAATCCTGTCCTTGTTTGTTCAGAAGTAAATCCTGTGGAGTTCGATGAGACTTATTCCCAGGTCAGTGTTTGTAGTAGGGTGGGCAAACCTAAGACACTGTATACTTGAATTCTCTACCATTTTGATGGCACAAGTACACACAAGTTGCCCTTTAAGTCTATCACAAGAGCTTATCCTATTTCAGTTAAATATTTGAGTAGTCAGGGCTGCTTTTTTGGACAAAAAATGAAAATGGTTTTTTGAGAGTTGCATAAGGGAAAGCACACAGATATCTAACAAACAAGTGGAAGGCTGAAGTTTTTGGCCTGGGGTTCCTTTGGGGGAGCATTTAAAAAGCATTTGTGGTGATCAGAATTTTTTCCTATCTTTCACACATCAGTTTTCTTTAGGTTGAAAGTTGATAAAGAAACCACTGTTATTAACATTATAGCTACTTCAAAGTGACCATTTTGGCAAATTGGAAATTTAAAAGCCCTGTTGAGTGGGGATATTGCTGAATTCATACATCAAAAGATTTCAAGTGATCCCAAAAGGTCTCAGCAACCAGTGAATTTTAAACACATTACAGTTGTTAATAAAAATTTTTTTTTTAATCTGGATCATGTATAACCTGCCTCTGCACCATCAGCCCATCTATCCCTCTCTTTTCTCCCACCTCACCCCAATTTAAAGCCTACATCAGTCCAGCCTCCTCTATCCATCCAATGGTGAACCGCACAAAAACGTATGTTCTCAATGAAACTGGTTACAGCAATCAGAAAAATCTGTACCAGACTCCTGATTATTTTTACCCTTTTTATTTAGTAAGCACTTGGATAAATACGTTTCCAGGGGGAATATTAGAAATTTTGCATCAGAAATGGAAATGTCAAAAAAGAAAAGACGGTTTTGGGAAAAAACATGAAGCAAATTTTGACAGAAAAATGCTATCTATTTTTTCTTCTTAGAAACTTTGAGAAAATTCGGGTTTGGCTCTGACAAGTGCTGATTCATCAGCAGTTTTGACATTGCCAGTTGAACGTGCTGCAAGTTGCTTGGAAAATGCAGCCTGGTCAATAAACAGACCACAAGAGTGGGGGGTGGGAAAGCCGGGGAATTTTTAACACATTGCTGATTGATGAAAGTGGGGGGAAAAAGAGAAAGAAACTAATAACTTAGTCATTATCATGTGGCTGCTGATGTGTGCAAATAGATTTCTGTTTAATATTCTTCAAAATGGGAACTACAACGAAAAGTTTCAGTTGAAGTGCTCATTTTTGGGGGCTAACCAGACATTTACCTAGCCAGACTCAGCATTTTGTAATCACGAAGCATGCTCAATTCTCATGAGCTTGCTTTTATGAAAGGGAAGTTAACGCCCCTTTTTATTTCCTTCTTTTTATTTCTGCAAACTCTGACATTCCTCTGATGGTGCTGATTCTCTGCAGTTTGGTTCACGTGGCTGCAAAGCATAAATCTTTGGTGATCCGGGATACTGTATTAAAAATGGATATCTCATGATTTGAATGGCAGGGTGCTTTGTGAATGGCAAATGCAACCCTAACCTTCAGTTTAACTTCCTGAACGTTGGGCCTAATGCTTATATTGCTGTCTAACTTGTACAAGCACCTGTTTGCACATTAACGGGAGCACTGCAGCCATGCCCAGATTATTAGGCTCAGCAAATTGCAGGTAGTCCTCAATTTACAATGCTTCATTTAGTGACCATTCAAAATTATAATGGCACTGAAACAAGTGACTTCTGACTACTTCAGCATCCTCATGTGAACAAAATTCACATATTTATGGTGGTTCCAATGTCCCGGGCTCGTGCAATCAACTTTTGCGATCTTCTTATAAGAAAATCAATGGGGAAACCCAATTCACTTAACAATTGTGGCAAGAAAAGTCATAAAATGGGACAAAATTCACATAACAAATGTTTCACTTAGCAACAAAAATTCTGGGCTCAGTTGTGGTTGTAAGTCAAGGACTACCTATACTTGGAACTAAACATTACTGAACTCTGCAATACTTACTACTGGCTGTGTAGATCCAGTAGTGGATTGCAAAGCCAGTGATTTCAAGAAGAAACATTTTTGCCTGGCTGCTGAAATGCAACCTTTTAACCATTGAATTAGGAAATAAATTTGGAGAATAACGTTGCCATTTAAATTGCTAGTTCTGAAGGAGGACACATTGTCAAAGCAAAGGAAAGAAATTGGCTGTGCTCGATTATTTACTCTATGCGCTGAGGTTCTCTATGCTAACCCTTCAGAAATGTTGGCAATGCTTGGGAAGGAGGAGGGGGTATTTGAAAGTCTTACCATCACTGAATTTACTTGCCAGAGCAAGGAGAATTTGGCTGTCAAATGCTCTGATGGTTTGGCAGGTAATATTACTGCAACACCAGGACTGCACTGAATATAGGTAGTCCTCGACTTATGACCACAATTGGGACCAGAATTTCCCTTGCTAAGCAAGGCAGTTGTTAAGTGAGTCACATCTTGCTTTATGACCTGATTTGGTGGTGGCGCTGTGGTTAGAATGCTGCTCACACTATCAGGAATTCGATTCCTTCAATCTTGACAGGCTCAGTGTTGACTCAGCCTTCCATCCTTCTGAGGTTGGTAAAATGAGGATTGTTTGGGGCAATATACTGACTGTAAACCGCTTAGAGAGGGCTGTAAACCACTGTGGAGCGGTATATAAGTGCTATTGCTGTTGCTATTTACTATCTTTGCCATGGTTGTTAAGCAAATCGCCGCAGTTATTATGTGAATCATGCAGTCGTTAAGTGAATCTGCCTTTCCCCATTGACTTTGCTTGTTGGAAGCCAACTGGGAAGGCTGCAAATGATCATCACTTGGCCCCAGGATGCTGCAATCATTCTAAATACATGCCAGTTGCCAAGCAGCTGAATGTTGATCTTGTGACTGTGTGATGATCATAAATGTGAGGACTGGCCATAAGTCAATATTTTTTTAGTATCATTGTAACTTTGGTGGCTAAACAAAAGGTATTATACATTGTACAGGTAATCCTTGACTTATAACCATTCATTTAGTAACCACTCATCTGGTCATGGGAATGCTGTGATGGTCATGAGTGTGAGGACCAGTCATAAGTCGATTTTTTTTTCCAGTGCCATTGTAACTTTGAATAGTTGCTAAATGCATGGCTGAAAGTCAACAATTATGCTAAGATATTTAAATTTAGTAGCTGAAACAAACGGGGTGGTACAATGAGCCAGAACATACAGTTATTATACATGATTGACTGGAGAGGGCTAGCTCCTGTGTGAGGCAATCTGCACTGTGATTGGTTGTTACGGGTGGGTAGGGGGCATTTCCCTTTTTCCTGCCTTTTCTTCTGTGTGGCCTGTATACTCTGTGATTTGCCTCAGGGTGCTCCTGTTTGCCTGACTATCTTGTTAGCTGTAAATACAGATGTAAAACATATTTATATAAAACTACAAGTTCGTGTCAGCATCTTTGACTTCATTTTGGACACCGGCTGTGCAATTCCCTGACAGACTACCTCTTTTTCACCACCAGAAGATGATGCTTATCTGCCAACGGACTTCCTCTTTTGACTTTACCTATTGATTAATCTCTTTGATGTATATAGCCGCCTATCTTATGCAGCATAATTCTGAGCAGCTCATAAGCAATCATAAAACAATAAAAGTTGTAAAAAAAACATAAAAGCTAATATCCAGCTGTCTTCCCACACGGCTCATCCCCAGGCATCCAGAAATAAACAATATTAACCCCATTCTCACCCTATCCTAAAGCTTGTGTGAAAAGCCATTCAGAGGTCATGGGAAGGCTAGAAAGATGGGGACCTGCCAGATCTGGGATCAGAGTCAGATCTTAAAGGCTTTCCAGAACCTCATATTTGACTATATTGCAATTTAGGGGCTTATGAGCATTTTAATTTGCACCCGTGAAGTACACTGAGGATGTCCAACCTTGTCGACTTTATGACTTGTGGACTTCAACTCCCAGAATTCTCCAGCCAGCATGACTGGCTAGGAAATTTTGGGAGCTGAAGTCCACAGAACATAAAGTTTCCAAGGTTGGACACCCCTTAGATACACTATCGCAACAACAAGATTTGAGGTCTGGAGTCCAGAGAGTACAGTTCAAATTTACACCATGTTATTGTTGTTGTTAGTTGCGAAGTCGTGTCCGAACCATCGCGACCCCATGGACAACGTTCCTCCAAGCTTTCCTGTCCTCTACCATCCTCCGGAGTCCATTTAAGCTCACACCGACTGCTTCAGTGACTCCATCCAGCCACCTCATTGTCGTCCCATTCTTCTTTTGCCCTCAATTGCTCCCAGCATTAGGCTCTTCTCCAGTGAGTCCTTCCTTTTCATGAGGTAGACAAAGTATTTGAGTTTCATCTTCAGGATCTGGCCTTCTAAAGAGCAGACAGGTTGATCTTCTCTAGGACTGACCGGTTTGATCGCCTTGCAGCCCAAGGGACTCGCAAGAGTCTTCTCCAGCACCATAGTTCAAAAGTCTCAATTCTTTCCCACAGCAATAAAACCCACCAAAGATTGCTATTTAGAAGCTTTTTGTGAAAAGCTTCTATATGGAGCAAACAATCCCAGGACTGGTATCCCAGCCCTCTTCTTGATCCGGAGAAGAGTTCTGAAGATCCAATCCATTCACCAAGCTACTCTTTCTACTGCAGCCATCTGTTGTGGTCTCATCTTCAGTTTGCCATTCTTTTTGCCATTGAAGGATGAGGCTATATTTATAAATAAAAGATAATATGGGGAGATATTTGTTTTGTTTTATTTTTCACAGAAAATGATAAGTTGGGATGCAAAATTTTAGGTAATTTATGTTATTATTTCTGATAGCTCTTAATGGACTTTTGTTGATTTGAACTGAATGATGAGATTTTGCAATTTGTTTATTGATAAGAGACGAAATATAGGAAGATTTTTTATTAAAAATCTAAAGAAAGGATTAAGTTACAGAAGTTGATTATACTTGTCTGGAGGGAGGAGGAGTCATTTCTTTATATAACTTTATTTTTTATTATTTTATTTTTCTCTGCACTTTTTATTCTTCTACTTTACTTTTTATATTATTTATTTATTTATTTGTAAAATGTATTAGCTGCCCATCTTACCACAAGGTAACTCTGGGTTTATCCTGGGTTTTCATTATTTTATCTTTGTATTTGAAATCCTTAATAAAAAATAGTATTTAACAAAATGTGACCTTTGCATTTAGCAATGGCAGTTCCAGCAGTCCCAATTATTGTCATTAAGTGAGGACAGGGCAGGTTGTTAAACAAGCAACCCACATGACCTGTGAATTATAACTTCCTGCCGGGTCTTGTTACTCAGATGAATTTATCTCACAGGATAATTCTGCTTAATGATATTGTAGAGAGTCAAAAAGCTTGCCTATTTCACCTCTCATATTTTGTCATTGGGTGGGTAGCAAGTAAAAAATATTTAATCTCTTGTCACTGTTTAACTGATTGACATTAGGAAGCTGAGTTTAGAGAGCCTTGTTGATAAGAGTTTAGAATGTGGTAGCCACCCCTTGCTCAATTAAGCCAGCTGATCCTATTTCTGAAATGATTTGGGTAATCTTATATTTGCATGAATATAGCTGCAGCCCTTATTCAGGCATTTGAAAATGGTCTCATTTAACCCAGTCTGATCTTTATTCTCTTTTTTTTTTACAGCAAGTGGCTGGTTTCTTGAAAAGATAGAAATTACAGATGTGTCTACAAATGAACTCTACAGTTTTAGCTGTAACAGGTATGTTTTGCTTTGTTTAAATTTGTATTGTTACAACATTCAACAAAAAGGTTAAGTAATATGGCTGGTGGCACAGTGGTTAGAATGCAGTATTGCAAGCTAACTCTGCCTGCAGCCTGGAGTTTCATCCTGACCAACTTAAGGTTAACTCAACCTTCCATCCTTCTAAAGTCAGTAAAATAAGGACCCAGATTGTTGGGGGCAATATGCTGACTCTGTAAACAACTCAGGGAGTGCTTTAAAAGCACTGTGGGACAGTATATAAGTCTAAGTGCCACTGCTACTGCTAATATTACACACCAGGAAATATTTTTCTCTTTCCAAGAAGAAAAATCACAGATGCAAGGGAAATTGAGAATCAGTAGGTCTGAGCTTCAGGCTACGAACAGAGGGATTAGTAAATGGTCAACAGCATGTTCGGTCAATTCAAATGAAATCCACAAAATCTCCATGGATTTTCATGTCTGTAGGCATGGGTGGGCTGCTGAGGATTCGCAGGGGTTCAGGATTACCCCTTGCTAAGAGTCTGCCCAGTTTGGAGAACCCCCAAATCCCACTTCTGGCTGGCCCTGCCCACCCTGCCCTGCCCCTCCCACCCCGCCCCCACCCC
>JANHJO010005268.1:77460-91156 GCA_032468235.1 Pseudoxyrhopus heterurus | reverse complement strand
TCATGCCCAAGTGTTTCATTATTTTCCTAAGACCACATCTAAATACAAAAGAATATGTGATGTCAATATAAAATAAAAAAATGATTTTTGGGCAAGTGTGTTCCAAAATGTGTTAATAATACTGAAAGCCTGTTTTGATATTTCAGTATCCTCCCCCCATATTTCTCCAGTTATGGTATTAATAAGTTTAGCAACTATTACTTTCCTTTTTATCGTTGCAATTGAGTGTATAGAAAAATACATGAGTATGAAAGCTTGTCATGGCCTCAGAGCCAGTTTACAAAATATGGATGGATTAGGTCCCACCTTGTGGTTTACATGTAGATTTAACAGGCAGTGAATCAAGTATTGATGCTCTTTCAGGTTCCCTCTCATTCAGCATCAGGTTCACTCTCATTCAGCACCAATTCCTCTTTGGCCAACAGGGGTGTCAAGATGGAAGGAAGAGCCCCTCAGCATGAGAGTCCATCCTGTCAAAGTGCTTCATGATTAAGTGGCAGGATTATGGTCCAGGATGCTCTCTACTTGCAACAGAATGAGACTGTGATGTCACTATAGTAATATGGTGATGGAAATCCCTTCCATATCCTGACTATGACATCTGCTGTGGTGGCACAGTGGTTAAAATCCAGTACTGCAAGCTACTTCTCTGACTGCCAGCTGCCAGCAATTTGGCAGTTCAAATCTCACCAGACTCAAGGTTGACTCAGTTTTTCATCCCTCCAAGGTTGGTAAAATGAGGACCCAAATTGTTGGGGGCAATATGCTGACTCTAAATTGCTTAGAGAGGGCTGTAAAGCACTGTGAAATGGTATATAAGTGCTATTGCTATAAAGAAGAGGTTCAATGTATAACTGTCTCCATGCATCTGACCTGACATCAGGGGTGGGCTTCAAAAATTTCAGCAACCGGTTCTCTGCCGGTTGCTGGGTGGGTATGGCCATGGTGGGCATGGTCTAGTCGATCTCCTGCACCATGGCAGGGGCGGGCATTTTCACCCTCCCTGTGCTCCGGAATAGGCTCCGGAATAGGCTCTTCCATGCCTGCACGAATCTGCCCCAAACTTGCCAGGCACATACCTTGCACTCCAAAGACAAACACTGTGTGTGTGTGTCAGGAACAACGTTGGGCCTTATTTACTCCCCAAAAAGACTGCTGACCTCCACCCCCCCCCCAACAAGCATCTGCAGCCAATGAGACAGCAATGGCCAATCCAGCCAATAGAGGCAAGGCATGCAAATCGGAGGCTCTCCAGCCAATAGAGGCAAGGCATGCAAATCAGACAAAGCATGCTGGGAATTGTAGGCTGCAGCATTTCCTGCTCAAGGCATACATACCCGGGCAAAGCCTGGTTATCGGCTAGTAATTAAATAAAATGGTTGAATTGTCCTGCAACAATTGGCAGCAGTGAGTTGGCTGCGGAAAGTTGGCCATGGCGAGTTGTCTTATTCCATATCCAAGGAAAGATAAAGGACTTAATGCAGTCCAGGACTTTCCTGGACTTTCGTAAACAAACACAAGAACATCACACTCCTCCCATCAGAATTTTTATCAAAGTCTCTTTTTTTGAGAGAAATATATGTAGCAATTTCCATCTAATTGAATGAAAATGGGTGGGGAAACAATGCAGGAGAATTATTCTGTCCAGCACTATCTGGAGGTTCATGGGCCAAAGGCTTGACATCAAGAAGGAAGCTTGTGTATTTCAAGTCTTTTGTGCAGATCCCCCCTCCATGTGGACATGTGTATTTGTGTTATTGTCACTAGGACATTAGCCCTAAATGTATCAGTTTCATCATAATTGGCTCTCTCTTCCATACTAATTGGAAACCACCTCTAAAGTTAGAGAGGATAAGCCACCTGGAGGTAAGATAATTATAACCAATATTTAAATAACTATCCCTGGGTTCGGTTCTTCTTTTACCATAAAAATCTCAAAATACAAAAAAGCATTTCTAATACTGAATGGAACCTAGAATCTCCTCTTTAAAATGTGTCCTGAACGTGTTCTACTAGATTAAAATCAAGAATAGGATCTAATTTATAGGCTGTTGGAATTGCTAATGGTTATTGTGTTGCGCTGCTTTCCATTTTCTTTTCAATCTTCTTACTGAAAGAGGGAAATATAAACCCTTCAAAGTCCTTCTATATTAAAGCAGCATATACACACCAGCAAAATGAGCACATAACCAAACAAATAATAAGCATGTCCTTGGTGCATGCATGGGAATGTTTTTACATGAAAAATCTTATGGCAGCAGGAATGTAATTACCACCTTTGGTTCATAAAAAACATGAGAGCAGGGAATGTGGGCATTATGAACAGAACATATAATACACATTGACCTGCTGCCAGATGAATGAAACATTACTCCCAGTTACTTAGAACATGTCACCTGTTCAATTACGCCCATATATTTACCAGCATGAAATTTAGATCTCCTAAAGAATGTCATAATTGTTTGGGTTTTGATAATTAGTTTCCAACTTCCTCCTTTCTAAGAACTACAAGAGGGCCCTGAAGGCTCTTCTGAGACTTACAGGATGCAGGAGAGCTGCATTATCTGTGCATAATAAGATGTTAGCAAATTTATCCTTCATCTTTCCTTCCTTTAGGAGAGGGAAAGTTCAGATTGTTTAAATAGTTTACCTAATTGTTTACATAATGATTAAATAACAGTGGGACTGAGAGGTCATTGTGCTTGGTTTTCTTTTGATGGGTACATGAAAAAGTGTATTTACTGTAAATAGAGATTAAATATCAGATATTATGGCACCAAAAACAGATCTGTGGTAATGTGAGCCTTCCTAAATCCAACATCCCCTGCCAAATGGTTCTCCTGTTCAGTCTAGTCCTTCAATAAATATTTAGCCGAAAGCTAACTGATCATATTAAGCAGATCAATAGATCAATAATTGTCCCCAAAATAACAGCTTTACTTGAGCAGGAATACTGATTTGTCAAGGATAGGCTTTAGAAAACATGCTAAATAGAGAATGATGTAGTATTTGGAGTTACCCAAGTGTTTAAAATCAGCTGAAAATTATACCTAGGAGGAAGAATAAATGAGTAAACAACAAGCCTACACATTTAATTAATATGCACCAAATTTGGATTTTCTTGATGCTGCAGATGGGGAAATGATAACCAATGATTTTGTGATGGACAGCTCTAGAAATCATTTAAAGAAATATACAGCTAAAATAACCATACCCTTAGATCACATACCATCTATATCAGGGGTCCCCAACCCAGACCGCAGGCCACCACCGGGCCATGGCCTATTCACAACCAGGCCACGGTGGTTCATCGTGCATGTGCTTGCAGCTCAACTTGCATGAGCAGTGGGCCAACATGCATGCGCATGCATGAGCAGCTTCACTTGCAGCAGAGCTGCAGGTACATGTGCATGTGCACCGGTCCGCCCCCTTGCACAATTTGAGCTGCACACACACACATGTGCGCCAGCCTGCTGCTCACACGGACTGATTCTTCTCTGCCTCCCAAGCCGCAAAAGTTGGGGACCCGCTGATCTATCATTATCACTGCAGGTAAAAATAGGGAGACACACATGTGTTCCATACATCTGTGTAAAATGCATGTGTGTTGTATGTTGTCTGAATATAATTAGGGTAGATTGCAAAATGATGATGATCTCTGCCTCTGCTAAAAATTGCGGCATGGCGATTCCTTATCTCTGTTTGATGAGAATGAGTTCTGCGAATAGGAGTCACTTTGCTTGAAGGGATTTTTCTGGCAAAGCTTGCATTGTCAGTGGTGGGATTCAATTTTTTTTACTACCGGTTGTGTGGGCGTGGCTATGTGGTCAGCCAATCAGAGGTGGTATTTGCTGGTTCTCCGATCCAATCAAAATTAGCGCTACCGGTTCTCCCGAACCTGTCAGAACTAGCTGAATACCACCTCGGATTGAAATGGCCTTTGAGTCATTTCTACAGCCACCACAGCCACCAACCCCTTCTTCCAATACACACTTGCAGGCATATTCTAGTATTCTTATTGCATCTCTTGACTGAATATATGCTTGATAAAGAAGCCAACGTTCTAAAAAAAAAAGTTAAAAAGCTTTCCAATACACAGTGCAAAGATTAAAAGTTCCATTACTGGGAATCAATACAATACACAACCCAACAACTCCTTTAGGAGACATTATAGTTTAAGGAGTATGTTTCAATGAGTAACAGCATGAAATAATGGCTAGCCAATAAATAGTCTGTCTGAGCTTACTGAGTTACAAAGAAGAGTTGTTCAGTGCTTTTCAAATTTGAGAACTTTTAAGAGGGTGCGGAATTCAATTTCCAGAATTCCCCAGTCAGCAATGCTGGCTGGGGAATTCTGGGAGTTGAAGTCCACACATCTTAAAGTTGTCAAGTTTGAGAAACACTGAGCTATAAGAAAGCCTACTCAGCTTTCTACCTTCAACAACGAAGCCTCAATTGATCAGCCCCTCCTTCGAGTGGAAGCAGATACAACCTTCTTCTTCAACAACCAGGTTCAAATGATTAATAATGGCTACTTGCCCACTACTGGTCATGACCTCATGGAGATGAGAGAAAGTAAATAAAAGGTAATCAGCATCTTTGTGTTTTTTTTTACGGCCTGCTGAAGGGTTAAGCAAATTAATGGTTGCCAAATGAAAGAGAAATAGGCTAGGAAAAAGCATGTTCGGGTTTCCAAATGGGACTGAAAATCAATGAGCAGTTAAAAAAATAGTTTAGGCCTTGACTAAGTGGGTTATGGATTACAGCCTAGACCCATAAAACTGATTATTGAGTACATTTTTATCATTAATTCATCAGAGGCAAAGCAACACTTGCCCTTTTGACTCTGGCTTATTAATGCTGTGCCACAGTCTGGTCTCCATGAGACCAATGAATATTGATATTTGTTGGTTGCTTGCATTTTGTATCTTGTTGTCACTTTTAAGATTTTGAGGTTTCTGTGTAAGTTAAATGTAGTGTTTTCTTTGCCTTATTGCAGATAACACCTATGTGTCCAGCTCAGATAATGATGAAGATGTACTAGTTACAACAGAGCCAATTCCAGTAATTTTCCACCGAATTTCTACAGGTGATGTTTTATATTGTTTAATTTATTACACTGTGCAGAATGTAGTGTATTTCTCCTACACCTGGACTACACCTGATTTCACCAACAGACATTGGCAGAGTCCTCAGAGGCTCTGGAGGTTTCCCCAGAGACCATAGCTGGACACTCTTTTTTGTTTTTTCACTTCTTTCTTTTAGCTTGTAGAGGAATGAGGGGTCAAGAAGAGGCACATCATACCCAAGCTGAAAAGTCTGGGTATGGCAGATGGAGCTGTTTTTCCTTCCACTGCGGCTAAGAAACAGGGAATTTTCTGAGGAAGGTGGATGGGTGCAGAAGTTCAAGATGGAGTGGAACAGAGATTCTTTGGGTGCCCAAGGAGAGGGATGGGGAAACCTTCATGGAATGTGATGGCATGATCTTCCTCATTGTTTCTTCTGCCCTCAGCTAAGCTGTAGTAATGCTCCTGGCCAAAAAAGAAAATCAAATTTAAGAATGTAAGGCCCTAAATCACCAAACCTTGACTGGATTGTTGAGAAGTAGCTTTTTTAGTTATCCATATGTAAGCATACATTTAGTCTTCCTCTTCCTGTTTCAAGATAATGACTTCAGAGAAATGCAGCATCCTTATAGTAAAGCAGTCCTTTGATCACTTACTTGCAGATGCTAAGTGATTTCAGATGACTCAGTCTATCCCCAATAAACATAGACTGCACTTTATACCCAAGCTTATTTGTTTTATTTGGACTTCTTATCAAGGGTGATCCAGTGGTTACGGCATCATGTTAGAAAGCAAGAGCTGATGAGTTCAAGACCCGTCCTAGCCATGAAAGCCAGCTGGGTGACTTTGTCACTTTGTGTCAGCCCAACTCACCTCACAAGGTTATTGTGGGGAAATAGGAGAAGGAAGATTTTTTTGGATATGTTCTCTGCCTTGCCTTTTTGTAAAAATAATGGGACACAAGTAAATAAATAACCAGTATTTTGCTCATAAATAAAAGGTCATGTTACATTTGTTTAATTTAACACTTACATGAATGGGAGTTAAAATGTGCAACTCGGATGAGATGGCAACTTTTCTTAGAAGTATTTTATTAAATAACACAGCAGAAACTGGTGGGCCAAGAAAAGGAGAGATTTGCAAAAATACAAGATGAAAATTTTGTTAGGGCAACTGACATACACGTCAGATGAAAACGCTTGTGAAAACATTATCTAGCTAGATCAGGGGTGTCAAACCCGTTCGCATCGTGGGCTATATCGTGATGTATTGTGATACTGCCTTCGTGGAGCTGCCATGGGTGTGGCCTGCCTGGATCATATCCAGCCCGCGGGCTGCCAGTTTGACAGGCCTGAGGTAGATCATTGGAACCTTATTTGTTGTGATATTTTGAATATACTCTCACACAGATCATCATTAGACCCATTATGTCTAATGTCCCAAATTTCTGACAACTTCAGGACAAGAAAGTAAAGTTTCTAATGCAGTGGTGTCAAACTCAAGCCTACCTCCAGGCTCCATTTTCACTATCAGAGGGCTGTAGGAAGTCGGCCAGGTTGAAAATGGGGCGCGCACTTGGCCACCACAGGTGGCCCCAACAGGAGTCACATGTCACGCCCACCATGGCCATGCCCCCCGGCCACATACCCACACACCCACAAACACACAAACACTGGCCCTCTGAGGTCAAACACAACCCTGATGCGGCCCTCAATGAAATCAAGTTTGACATCCCTGTGCTAATGGATAACAAGTATCTACATACATTTCAAAAATGCTTTAACCTGCTAATTTTATCATTTTATTTTTACTTTTCTTTAGAATTGCGAAAAACCAATGATGTCAACTGTTGTTTGTTTATAAAGTCAAAGTTACAAAGAGAAAATGGAGAGGTACAGTATTTTTTTAATTGATAATACTTGTTTCCAAGTCCCCAAAAAGGAAATCAACACTGGGTTCTTCCAAGATACAGGTGGTCCTCAATTTATGATTAGTCGCTTAGTGACCGTTTAAAGTTCTGGCAGACTCCCTCTCCCAAAAGGCACTTCCCTAAAGGAACTTAGATCTGGTTCCAAAGTACTGATGTCTGCCCCCACCTCTTGTAGTCACATGACCACATTTTGGGGGACTTGGCACGCATCCTGTATCTATGACTGTTTGCATTGTGCTACAGTGACCTCACATTGTCATGTGACCTCAGCTTATGACTTTTTTTTGCTGAAACTCTTCATTTAATTTCTGGTTTTCGGTAATCCCCAATTGTGAACAATGGATTTGTTTAAGAACTACAGATGCATTTAATGACCAGGGTGGTTTGCTAAATGACTACCACAAAATAAAGGTAGTAAAATCAGGCTGATCACATGAATGATCCGCTTTATGAAAGCCATGACTTAAGGCAGGCTCTATTACCATCATCGGTCAGGAATTACATGTATCCTACTTTAATCTTATCCAAGCTACTTCCGTGATGTGAAAAGACTACTTTTATGCTCATTGGAATATGTATGTGCCCTAATTCATATGACTAAGAAATCCTGATAATAGTCTCATTTGTAATAAACTACAATGATGCCAGAATTACAATATGAGATTTATTATGTACTGATGGACACACATCTGCTACATAAGTCACATCATTTGCATGATGATATGATGCCATCCAAGTCGTCATTTACCTCTATCCGAGAACATCTGTCAACTCGCGAAGCTTTCCTGACCTGCTTCCGAGTTGCCATAGGCAGGGGGATGGGAAATCGCGCCTCGCAGCTGCACTGAGGAATTCATACCTCAGTCAAAACAAAACACATCCTAGCCAGCCAAAGTCAAGGCCATCTCCAGAGATCCGCAACGGCCAGAGGCAGTGACTTCTACGACCCGCAAAATTGCTTCGTTGGGGAATGTGACTGGTGACACACCTTGGGAGGGGGCAACAAGGTCAGAGGCAAGGCGCGAACTGGGTGAAGTCAGAGCTGGCTTCACCTAGGTCATGCCGACATGGCACTCCTAATAAACAACTGGATTTTTCTTGCACAAGAAAAATCAGGAGCTTGAGGCTCCTGATTTTATTAGGGCATTGGTCGGAACCCTGACAACATCCATGCTTGACAGTTTGTTGTAAGTAAGGCTCCATGATCTAAAAATAAATGGAAACAGTGTTACAAAGTCATTGAAATTATACATCTAAGGTCTAGACTCAACTAGACTGCAAATCAGCTACAGAGAAGTTCATATGACCTATCCACTGGTAATGAAAGGCACTTGTGATCTTGAGTGTAGAAATTAGTCCTTGTGACCAACAGTCATTGCTTGCTTAAACTTTTCTGCACGAATTCATTAAATTTCTTTCTGAAAGAATCTATACTGGTGGCCATCATCAACCTCTGCCGGCAATTTTCATCTTACGTATTATTTCGTAGGGTGTAACAGTCATTTCATCTGGAAGAATCTGAAAACAGGCTAATTAGTAATATTTCAACAGAAATAAATAGAAACATATTTTCCTTCCAAGATTTTCCCATTAAGTATGCAAAATATTTTACTTGGCTATTTTAATTTTAGACATTTTAATTTATTAAAATTAAGCCATCTTTTGTCATGAAAAAAGCCCCCAGAAGAGAAAAACTATGCAAATATGAAAATTAGATTAATAAAAATACAGATGTAACAAGAAAACAAACTTGTCATGCCTAAAATATTTTAAGAAGCCAAAATGTTGCAGTCACAACCATTAACAATTCTATAAAAAGCACAACTCAGCAGAAGGCCATGGAAAATAAATGAGCCTTAAAGCTTTTCTTGAAGGCCTGTGGTTACAGACATTGTATTTTATTCCTACCAAAGAATTTCAGAAGAAATGAGATTGCTCACATTTTTGCAATACAGCTTTTTATAGCTGTCTCATGTTAGTTGTGCTCATGGACACCAACAGATAAGCATTTCCTGTACAGATATTCAGTAATGGAAGGAACATTGTAGACCCAGAATATGTTGCTTTCTAATTTAATAGCCAGTAATATAAAGAATGTTTTTCAAAAGTCATTCTAGGCCAGAGATCCCCAACTCTTTTTGGATTTGACCTTTGAATAATTTGCCAAGGCTCCATTCTGGAAAAAAATGTGTGCAAACAGGATAATTAAATTTAAATTTAATTAAAAGCAGATATAGTTAAAATCAAATCAAGGGTGTTTGTGCTGCTGATGTTACTTATTCAGGTAACGAAGCATCTGCAAGAAAACAACCAAGTTCAGAGTGCACAAGGACTTCACAATTCAACCCTGACTTACAGATTTTTCCTCCTATCCTGGTAAAAAAATTACTTTGAGCTTTTAGTCTTCGTTGTTGACATGCTGGTCACAGTATTCAAGAAAGTTGGCAGAGTCTCTGGACAAATATTAAATTTGTCTTAAATTAATTCAAATTGAATTATATGAATGTCTTCATATATTTAATGATCTCATGGTTCTTAACATTAAAATTTATAATTTGGGCACAACCTTTGAAATGGATCCAGGAACTACAGAAAAATGTTTTACTTTATTCCTCAGTACATTCAGACAATTCCTGCAAGTCAAAACCTTTAGTATGTTAAGAGTTTTGGTTTAATTTGGATTTCATAGCCATTCATTTTAGTCTTTAGATCCAAACTGCCCTATAAAGTAATGGATATAAAGATCTTTGATTTTTTTTTCCAACACTAATGTTTTCCCTATTTCTCCTACATTAAAATACACTTTGTGTTGGTGTGCAGTGGTAATTCAGACAGGTTTTTGATGGGACATACTGCTCAATCTCAACTGCTTGACATTTAAACAAGGGGTGGGTAATCCATGGGACATATGTGGCTGCAAGCACTTTATTTGCATGTCCCAGACTATTCTTAGATTGCTTAGTTAAAAGTAGTAAATATCCAATTTTGCTAGCATAACTGGTCCAAATTAATATGTTGCGTCTTACAATACCTATTATCACCGTTATAAAGTGCAGTCCCACAATTCCATACCTGTCAAGCTTCTTATTTAATGATGTCATCTCATAACTGAACAATGCTCGGTTGTTCTTGGGTTGCCATAAACAATTTATAACTCCTGATCTAAACAGTTCAAAGAATTGACACATAAGTAATAACATAGTATCAGCCCTCCAGGTAAACCAGATAAATAACATAACCAGATAAGCCAATTCTACTTTAATGTAGGGCTACATTAAAAAAATCTTGCAAGTTGTCTCCTTTTACAGCCTGATTAAATAGGGTGGGTCCTTAAGTTTCTTTCTCTGACCATTAGGCAACTGCACACTCTTCCCCTTCTTGTTTCTTCAATTCCTAGGTAGCATCTCTTCCCCTTGTTCTTCAAAGCCATTCCTATATACATCACACATAGCCATCTGAATGACTGGATTATTGCCAATCAAGTATAGCTGTCAACAATAAAGTTGACTTGGCTGTGGCCATTTTCTTTTCTGTAGCCTTTTCTACAGGGATTTTCTTCACATGGCTTCAGGCTTGACATAGCCTGGAGCTGAGGAGCAGGGCGGAGGGGTGTAGAGATAACTGGGTTGCTGTAGCCAAAATAAAATTCTTTCTCCTGGGAATCAAGGACATTGCTGCAGGTATTTGGAAAGTGGAGACTGAAGCCACCCAACAACTAGATAGTGTGGTGATTGGATCATGTGACTTGTGACTCTGGGAGAAGTTATAAACTTTTACTTTTAATTGGGTGTAAAACCGGTATAGCTCATGAACAAAAAATTTGATTTAGAGTTATGTACCACTATCTTTGTCTTTTCTTCTGTCTCTACCTATCTCTTAGATTATAGAATGTGAAAATTACTGGAAAAATGGAAGCAAGCAATTTATAGATAGAGCAGCTGCCATGCAATTCTGGAGAAAAATATGTTTGATTTAAGGGCTACAGCTACAGTGCTGCATACTCTGAAATGCTTCCCCCCCCCTTTTGAAACTGGAGTATACTGTAGCCTGGTATAACACATATTTAATCAAAGAGAAACCCTCTGAGTTCCTCTTCTTTTTTTTCTAATCAGGAATCAAGACACGGTACTGTGGTTGAAGAAGATTCAGAAGGAGACAATGACTCAGAAGAGTTTTACTATGGAGGGCAGGTAAACAAAGAGTTATCAGTCACCTAGATTCAATTTAAATTCAATATCGAATCTGCACATAATAAGATGGACAGCCTTCATATCCTACTCTGCAGTTCTCTCTTTTTCCTCTTACCATTACACAATAACATGTAATCTTCCCAATGGAGGTGGACTCTTAACTTCCATAATAGCTCACAATATTCTACTACTTCAGAACTGTTCAGAAGCGTAATTCAAATGAATGTGCATTGCTTATTCCTGCTTTAGGAAGAAGCATTTATATTAGAAAGTGTTTCCGAAAACAGCTATAGCAATTTAGTAGAATTTCCATCTGTTAGAGATTGTCTTCAAATACTAAAAGCAACCGTCGTTTTGTGGCCATAAGAAAAATCTCCCAAAGCAGCTATATGTTAAAGATCAACTTATAGGGAATCCAGGTTGGATTTCAATTATCATTTAAAATTAATTGCATCACTGCAATATTCAGATTGTTATTGTTCATCACTAATGGGGCCTATGCAGTTTGTACAAAAAACCTATAGTTTTGGTTTTATTATAAACTAGGTTCCTAGTTCATATTTATATTTTTATTCCGTATTACAGAATTGCATTTTTTGTGTATGTTTGCTTAGGGCAGTGAAAGAAAATCTATTTCCAACCAAAGATTTTATAATACAACTTCAGCCAACTACCATTCCAGACACTTGTGGCCCTCAAGTTGCTTTCTAAAGGGTAGAGTGTTGATAGTGTGAATTGGATTCCTGTTGTGATATTTACGCTTTAGAGTGCTTTTCGTCTTTACTGTTAAAATATGTTTGGAATTTAAGTATGTACATGATCAAAAATTAGGAAAGCCTACTTTCCATTTAAATAATATTTATTCATCAAAAGTCAGCCAAAGGTGTTTTCCTCTTCTTATCCTTCATTAATGTGAATCTTAAAATGTCAGTATACTGTATGTGTCTGACATTTCATATATTCACCATCAGCTTAGGAACAAATTTCAACACTTTATATAGATGTTAATGTGAAAATAGCATAGAAAGAATCGAAGAATGACAAAATAGCATTCAGAGTCCTTTGCTCCATGACTTTAGCGACCTGGGTATCTCCAGGAGTATCCCTAGCCCACTGGTGGGATTCAGCCGGTTCGCACTGGTTCGACTCAACCGTTTGTTAAATTGCCCGCCCCCGCGTTACCAAAATGGATCCTGGGCGCTGCTCTGCAATCGAGAAACGGGCAACGGAGCGGCCGACATGAGAGAAGGAGAAGGCTGCTTTTCCTCTTTCTTCTTCCCTCGTGCCGGCCATTCCGTTGCCCATTTCTCCATTGCAGCGCAGCGCCCAGTATCCACTTTGATAGCAGGGATTGGGTGGGGGTAATTTAAAACCAGTTTGCCCAGGGTCAGGTTGGCCATCGTGGGAGGCTCGTCCCACATGTGTGGCAGAACTGGAGGACAGGGATGGGTCATGCCTCCACAACAGCCAACCTGACCCTGGGCAAACTGGTTGTTAAATTATTTGAATCCCACCACTGCTCTAGCCCTACAAATTCCTGAATATATTTCATTTTCTAGAAGAAAATCTGTTCTGTCTTGTACTTTGCATGTACATGTTTGTAAACATATTTTTCAATAGTGGAATTATATATTGAAGGCTTTGTCCATTTCAAGAGATTCATCTTACCTCAAGTCTTCAGAAGTCAATTGAAACAATATTTTGATAGATTTTTTTTCTTAGTAGGCTGCTGTTTGAGCCTACCTTTCTGCTAATTCTATTTAGGCGTACTTTTGGGAAAGTTGTGGTAGACTTAGTTTATTAATGAACTTACCCACTAAGGTAGCTCAACAGTTAAAAAAAATTAAGATTAAAAGAACAAAACAATTGCCAAAAGAAAGAAAGAAAATTAAATGTATGCTTATCTCTAATATTGCTTGAGCAATTTTTGTATGAATTAATTGGATTTAATCCTCTCAGGATTGTATGCAAATGGAATATAATAAAATAAAAACAAACATAATTGTCTTTTGGGCTCCTCAGCTTTCCCAAAATTGTGATGTCATATATGCATTTTATAAATATGTAACTTAGAAGTCTCTATTTTCAAATAGTGTTGTAGAAATCCTGCTCCATTATATTACCAAATAAATATTATATTATTATTAAAGTACATTTACATGACAGTAATATTTACTTGCAATATTTAATGGAAGTTAGTTCCATTAAATGGCAATTCTAGACAGCATCCTAAAAAGCAGAGACATCACCCTGCCAACAAAAGTACGTATAGTCAAGGCCATGTTTTCCCAGTTGCAATGTCTGGCTGTGAAAGCTGGACCATAAGGAAGACTGAGTGTCAAAGAATTGAGGTTTTTGAACTATGGTACTGGAGAAGACTCTTGCGATCCCTTGGACTGCAAGGTGATCAAACCGGTCAGTCCTAGAGGAGAACAACCCTGACTGCTCTTTAGAAGGCCAGATCCTGAAGATGAAACTCAAATATTTTGGCCACCTCATGAGAAGGAAGG
>JANHJO010005268.1:38913-52459 GCA_032468235.1 Pseudoxyrhopus heterurus | reverse complement strand
AGGACAGGAAGGCCTGGAGGAACATTGTCCATGGAGTCGCGATGGGTCGGACACGACTTCGCAACTAACAACAACAAGAATACTACTACTGAAGCTAGTATAGCTTTAACACATGATACAACAAACATCTGTCTATTCTAGGTCGTTGGGAAGGACTCGAGAGATAGATAAAAATGTCAAAGCCAGTCTAAACATCTGACTGATCATGCAACGTACCATGATAATAACACTCGGCTTTTGCAAGCAGATTGCACAAACTGGTTATAAATGAAACGATGCATATAGCTGCCCAAATGATTCACTGGAACATCTGTAAAGATTATCAAGTGCCAGCAATGAAAAACTGGTGGGAACATATAGGGTCTAGTTTAGCATTAAACTCACCAAGTGAAGTAATTATGAGTTGGGTACGCAAAGTAATTATTTCTTCCGATATTATTTCTAAATATATCTAACAGTCAGAATTGAAATAAAAGGATGCATTTGATGAAATATAAGCAAGTTCAAAATCTTTATATCTGAATTTCATGGCCAGTATATAAGTAGACCATGATCTATGACCACTATGGGACTGGAATTTCCATTGTAAGTCATTGTGATTATAAATCAAGTCCAACCTGATTTTATTAAGATTTTTACGATGGTTGTTAAAAGAATCACCATGGTCATTAAGTGAGTCATGTCATTAAGCAAACCCAGCTTCCCCAGTGGGCATTTTTTGCCCTTTTTTGTTAGAAATTTAGAAATAGAGATCAGTAAAAAGGATCACAAATCGTGGTCAAAAGATGCAGCAATTGGTTGTAAATGTGAGACAATTTCCAGATGCCTGAATTGCAGTCACATAACCATGGGGATGGGGTAACAATTATATGTGCAAATACAGGTCATAAATCACTTTTTCTGTTATAACTTTGAACCATTGTTAAACTAGCAGCCATAAGTCAGGGACTGCCAGTATGAGATAGATTATTCCCATGATATAATTTCTCAGTTTGCCATTGCATTTCTTCCTTAAGCCCCAGTGGCTTGCCCTTTATTCTTTAACTTTGGGGCATAGGTATGTCAGTACTGAAAGTTGTACTAAGTCATCCGCTCCTGCTGGCCAGGCTTTTTGTAAAACTATTGTCTCAAATTCACCAAATCATTTTCTGTAGACTCTTTCCAGCCAGCTACTTTCCAAGTCCAGTTTGTATAGGTCGGTCTGAAATAAAGTAGAAGATGAAGATTTAGACAGTTTGTTGTTTCTGGAATTGAAAATTGTAAATGCTTCCAATATAGACAGCTATTAATTCAAATTTCAAAAATCAAATTCAAATTTCGGCTTTCCTCTCTCAAAATAGTGATTGCTGCTCTTCTTTATTCTAAAAATCAGTGTTCAGCAAATACCGATCTGGTACTGGAAACTTCATATCTGTAAACCCGGCAGCTACTGCCAGTGGCAATAAACTCAGTCCCTCCCTCTCATTTTCTGATTGCTGGGCTTGAGGGCAAATAGGATCAAGTTGATAACAGAGAGCTGATAAGAGAAAGCCAATTCAAGGCTCCTGTGGGTAGAGTTAACTTGCGATAATGAATGGCAAGTCATGGGTAGCGTAGCTCCTTGTGGAGTGGAGCCACGGTTAGGGTTTACGTTGGAGACAATGTCTCCAGCATAGACCCTATGCTTCGGTCAGGTTAGCTTCAGGGTTGACAGGCAGCTGATGAAAATTGTTTCTATAGTTGTTTCAGACTGATCCTAGGAAGCCAGCTGTAATAAATCATCAGCTACAGTCTTATTCTCCAAATTGTTATGTGACATTTGCGCTACCTTGACATTTTCTAATTTGCAATTTTTTTTGTATAGTTTTGGACTAGAACACTTTTTATTTATTTATTTATGGGGAGTTTTGTGGTCGAGATTGGGTTTAGCAACATTTCCATGGAGGAACAACAACAGAGAAGTAAGATGTTAAGAGACTCCATTGCAGCAGTGACTGACTGCAAGATAGATTTATCTGTTTCAAGCTTGCTTTAAGATCAATTGTCACTCCTTGGGGAGAAAGTGTCGAACAACTGAGTTAAATCTTCCTCAGCTTCCAAAAACTCATCTGAAACCTGTTATCTTTCCTTTAATTGCATCTAAGATATTTCTTTCCCTGTGTTCTTCCTATTCTGACCTTGAAGATGGAGGAGTTCTCCGCTTTACAGATAGTGGATAGTTATGTTTAGGAGCTCTAGAGCTTGTACCATCCTCCGTGTCTTGGCTCTCCTCCCAGAAATTAGCAAGGGCTGGATACAGCTGTTGTTAAATTACACATATTGGCAGAATGTAAGGTCTCCAAAAAGTTCTTAAGTTTGAAAACTTGAGGGAAAAATAAACTGCCTGAATGTTAGCATTATCCTTTTAGATCTATGCCTGCTAGGAAGCCAGGAGATTTCTTTAAGCTCATTAGAGTATACTTGCAGAACAAAGAAGCTGTGAAAGGAAGTTTTCTCTTTCATTGCTTGTTTATTGCTTGTTTATTCTGCCATCTGCCCACATTTGAAAAACCACCAGCAACCTGAATTAGGATCCCCTGTCTCTACAAAATCAGGTTTTCCTCATTTTTTTTCCTGAGAATTTTTGTGCAGTCTGTACGCTGTACAAAACATGGGTTAGAGGTAGGTTTAGGAACATATGAATTGCTATTTAATTCCATAACCGATTGGGAAATGTAGTTTTCCACTGAAGACTTTAATTCATCTCTTTTTTTATTGGCACTCAGAAACTGATCAAATATAGCAATGATTTGATCTGTTGAAATGCAATTCTTAGCAACCAAATCCAGGACTCCATTTAAATTACTCCTAATATAAATGGCACCATCCTGCCTATTAGAGCCTCATCTTCATAGAAAGGGCAATCATCCCAGTCTAATGATGGATAAGAATTATTAACCGAGGTTACAGGGAGAGAAAGCGAAGACAGGGGAGACTTTCATGTAGCAATGAAGCAAACAAAATGTTAAATAGTTATGATATTTATGTAGTTATTTACCAAGCACATCTAAATTATATTAAAGTAAATCAAAATATCTTTACAATCTCAAAGGCATGTCACAACTTTTGAGCACCCCAAATGTTTGGAAATTGAAAGTTGAAAAATTTGATATGCCCTGAAGCTTAAAACTGGAATAAGTCCTTTACCCTTGGTTGCCTAGAAGTCATCACAACCTTATCTTATTTGGAATTTTGCTTCTATTGCATGTCAGACTTATCTTTCCCTTTTGAATCTTTTCAGCTTATTTCTTACTCCTGCTTTAAACTTTCACCATTTTCCATTAGCATTTGAAATTGTGTACAAAACTCTGCTATGTCCTCAGATCTAAAATCTACTAGATTAAAAGATTATATAAAATAAATAGAAAACCAGGAGCTGTCCCCCTGTCACCCTCATGAGGTGACAGATAGTTGGGGACAATATGCTGTGGGATAGTGACAAGATTTGCCTGAGTCCCTGTATTCCATTTCTTAATCTTTGGAATGAAGAAAAAAATGGAAGAAGTCAAAAAGCAGTTTCATAATCTCTCATTTCTCTTTCAAAATCTCTGCCATGCATCTGCTGTTCCATATCTAGGAACAGGCATATACCTTTTCTTTCATGGGCAGAAATGAAGACAAAACAAGAAATTTTAAAGTCAGAATCCAGTCAGAAAAAAAAACCTTTGGAAGGGAGTTGCGTTCCTTCTCTTTAAGTTAGGGATATTCTCCATACATACAACAAACACACTATGTTCATATAATAAATCATACTATGGCCTGCTATTAGTCAACAGTATCCTGGTTCACACAACCTGTTTAGATGACAGTTGTGGAATGTAGTCCAGACTCCCAGGTGTCAGGGAGTACATTCTAGAGCAGGGCTGTTAAATTCATGGCCCGCGGACCAGATACGTTACACGCTGGCCACACTGTCCACACCCAGTTTAGTGAAGGGGAGGAAGTCCCGATACATCACGTGATACCACTGTGATGACATGAGTTTGACATCCCTGTTCTAGAGGATCAAAAGAATGCAAAGTTTGTGTGGGACGAAGAGAAACAGCCTGTCCTAGGAGTTCTCAGAGTATTGTTTAATGGTGTAAGACTGTAATTAGTGTACTTTACTTTGGCAAGATTTCTCCCTGTAGGAGAGGAACAATGCAGGAAACTGCTTAGAAGAACCTCAGCATGTCCTCCTTGGTTTTAGAGCCTGACATCAGTACATAGTACAGAAAATTCTCACCACACAATGATTCACAGACAGACCAATCCCATTAGTCTAGCATCGTAGTTTGTATAAATGCATCCATAGAGTTAGAAGAGGGGTTGTAGTCCATTGCATCCATGGTGACAGTGATCTGTTGATATCCTTTCTACTTGCAATTCCTTTTTATGATCCCTTGGGATCATCCAAATCCTACATCAGGATAAAATTTTAAGGCCCAAATTTTCTTTCTTTTTCCTATTCTTCTCCCCTATTGGCTTTTAAGATTTTCAAGACATTTTGTTCGTTTGTTTATACTGTTTACATGGCTGCCGGTCTCAAACAGTGACCATTGAAAACATAAGTACTAGCCTCATCAGTGTGGTCCGTGGAGAATGGGAAGGAAATGATCAAAATAAGCAAGATGGCAGTTAACTTAAATGCACATTCAAAATCACATTTAGCAATCTGAATCAAACCAATGATTCAGACGGATTCAGTTCAGTTGATATATCCAAAGCATTTCGATCATCCAAATCAAGCTAAATTAGTCTGAATCCATTCAAAAACACTAAAAACACTTGTGCCCATGAATGAAGGGTATTCAAACTTGTCCAAACTAAATCATTTGACAACGTCAGATATTCACATAGAACTCATTCTCAGACATTTATTTTAGGGGAATAAGATTTCTTTAAAATGATTGGTTCCTGAATCTATGAAGCCTGCCACAATTATTTTTCTTCCATTTGTGACATGTCTTCTACAGTGCCATCTTGTGTTGAAATGTCAGGCCATTTTTCTTCTTTCATGTTAAAGCAAATTAACAGTGAAACTCACAAAAATGCCATAGAACCAAGTAATTCTGACATCATCATATATCTGATAAAGGGCCAAATACAATTAATTGATGAATTAAAACATGGTCCATAAGATAGAAGGGGCAGCATGGTGGTTCAGCAGTTAAGACATTGACTTATTGGCTGGAAAGCTGGCCGCCCAGGTTCAAGACCTGAGCACCATGTGATGGGGGGAGTTATTTATTTATTTATTTATTTATTAACATTTATATACTGCCCTCTCCCAAAGGGACTGTCCTCGCCCCAGCATCTGCCAATGTAGCAGTTGGAAAGCATGGAAATGCAAGTAGATAAATAGGTACAATTAGTGTGGGAAGGTAACAGCACTCCATGATGTCATGCTGGCCACATGGCCATGGAAATGTCTTCAGATAGTGCTGGTTTAATGGCCCTTGAAACAGAGATGAAACCGCCACCTTGAGTCGGAATACTAGAATACTGCATCCAGTTTTGGTCATCACACTATGAAAAAAGATGTTGAGACTCTAGAAAGAATGCAGAGAAGAGCAACAAAGATGATTAAGGGGCTGTAGGCCAAAACATATGAAGAACGGTTGCAGGAACTGGGCATGTCTAGTCTAGTGAAGAGAAGAGAAGGACCAGGGGAGACATGATAGCAGTGTTCCAGTATTTGAGGGGCTGTCACGGAGAGGAGGGGATCAACCTATTTTCCAAAGCACCTGAAGGCCAGAAAAGGAATAATGGATGGAAACTGATCAAGGAGAAATTCAACCTGGAAATAAGGATAAATTTTCTGACAGTAAGTACAGTCAACCAGTGGAACAACTTGCCTTCAGAAGTTGTGGATGCTACATCACTGGAAGCTTTCAAGAAGAGACTGGACAGTCTCCTTCTTGAGCAAGGGGTTGGACTAGATGACCTACAAGGCCCTTTCCAACTCTGTTAATTCTATTCTATGTAAAAATGACTAGCAGAGTAAAATCCACAGGGACACCTTTACCTTTTTTTTACTATAAGTTCAAATCAAAAATTTGATTTATTTTGCTGACAGTAATCACTGTTTTCAGCTGGCACAAACTGGTGTTTGGTTCACCACCATCAAATGGTAGCTGTCTCTTTCTTTATAATTTTTTCATACTTCAGGACTTTTTCCCCCCTAATCACCTTTGCTGCCCTGCACTGAACCAGTACTATTTTAGCTATAACCTCCTTTAGAAGCTCAGTTTCTCCAGATTTTCCTCAACAAGAATGAATTGGGTCTGATCTTCAGCTCCTTTTTTACCCTTAACAATTCTGTTTATTGTAGATGGCACCTTTGGAGGGCAAATAGCACTGATGGGCAGGGACAATGAGAGGGATCTTTACCAAGTAATAGATGCAGGGGAACCAATCTTATTCTGATTTGGTCCCATGGATCCCTTTTCTCCTGATACGTGGCTTTTTTAAACTGTGTAACACAAAAAAAAGCACGTGGCGTCCCTGGTCCTTTGCACAGACTTTTGTGGGATGAAATGTAATACATAGGAAGAGAATATCAGTGCAAAGCATTTAAGAGCTGAGTGAACTCTCTTTTGCTTCTGTTTCCTACTTTCCAAATTTGCATCTGGGCTGTTTGTTTGTTTTGCTTAAACCATTCCCATTCCTAAGGGTTCTTTGAAGGCCAAAGAGAAGGCAAATCTCAGTGTTTCCTCTGAATTCATTGCCAGGGACTGTTACGTGCTCAGGTTGTTTTATGGTGTTTTTGCCATAACGATGGTATAGGTTGGAACTGCAGTTTTCTTATAAGCCTCCTATGCGGTTTTTGTGCCTAACTCTTCTGTATCACAGCAATTTGGGCAGACAGACATAGGGTATAATTTTCATTTTGTTTTATTTGGCATTCTGCTTTTATTTAAAGGGACTTCAGATGCACAGCATCTCTCTGGGATCTGTTTAACCTTGAGTCTCCTAGAAGGAGGAAGTTTCAAAAGTTGAATTCCAGATTATCATAAATCACTTATATTTCTTGCCTGCCTTTAAAAACATACATATATAATCCTAAAGCACAGTTATGCGGTTTTCAGACTGAGAGAGAAATGATTATTTCCTAAACAAAATACGTTGAATTGTAACTTCCATTGTCTCTGGGTATGGTTGATCTATAAAGTGTCAACCAAGTAAATCAAATTCCCCTCTGACACCCTTCCCCAGGAAAAGACAAAATAAAAGCAGCTGAAATATTGTTTCGTTAACATAATCCTTTCATAAACATTTCTGTCCAGCTAAGAAAATCTGAAAAGGAAAAATAACACTGAAGAAACATTCTAATTTGGTAGCAGAGCAGGCAAAATAAATTACTTTTTATACAAATTATTGCCTTATTTAGTTATGGCCATATCTTGTGGCATAGTGTATGTAATGTTTACTATGTGAATACCCTTATATATGTGTCTGTGTCGCCCAACTCTGCCACTTTCTCTTCAACTTTTGCTCATTCACTGGCCTGAAATGTACTTAGAATAATTCCTTACAATCAGGAACTTTCGTTATTAGGATTGCCAACTGCAGAAAGATTTCTAAGCGAACTCAGCTGATCTGAGTTCGGATCTCTCTTCAGACATTCATATTTTATCCTTAAATGTCACCAAGGAGAACTGGGATGCGTTGAGTAAGGTTTTCTTCACTGCTTCATATTTTTCACATCTTTACAACAAATGTGTTAAGAATGCAGTGTTATGAGAGATGCTCCTCCTGGCAGAGAGCTATTTTGTTGTTTTTACAACCCCACAAATAAGGGGAGCTGAATGTTATAATTGCTATTGCTTTCCTTTTCCATACTGAATATTTGGAGGTGTTAAGTCACCCATTTTTATCCTTAAACACCCTCTGTAAATCGCCCCCCCCCCCTCAAAAGGGAGGGAGGGAGGGAGGCAAAAATGTAATTCTTGATGATATTATGGCAATCTATTTACAGCCCCCAGCTGGAGTTTGATTCCACAGTGCAGCCTCCAGGTTGCTCACCTTTGAGAGCAATTATATCAACCATCACTAAAAATAAATCTTCCCTATTTCAGTGTGTGAAATTGTAGCCCTGTATTTTAACCATTTTCTTGGTCACCAAAAATAATGACTTTAAGGCAGGTAAAATTTGAGACGGGGGAAGGGAGGGGGAGAGAGAGAGAGAGATGGAGAGAGAGATGGAGAGAGAGATGGAGATGAACAATCAGGAATTGCAAAGGTGGTTGATGTGACCAAAAATGAACAGATCCTGGTCAACCTATTGAAGCTACAACCAGCAATAACATTGCCTCTCTCCTATGCATACTGTACTTTACACAAAGAAATAAACAGACACACGGTCACATATAAGCAAATATGGATATAATCCTTAACAGAAACTCATATACTCGTTCACACACAAAAAAATTTTTTTACAAGGATATGTTCAGATGAGTAAAACTTCAGTACATGCCATTATCCCAACTGAATACACCTGGGCAAGCCCACCCAAAGGCTGTTTGATGGCTTGATTGGAGCATGTTAAACAAGGCAAGGAAGGTGCTGAGGGTATAGGTCAGGCCTGTCAAACTGGCGGTCCACAGGGCGGATGTGTCACACGCAGGCCACGCCCACCCTGGCTCTGCAAAGGCAAAAAAACCTCCATGATACGTCACATGATACGATCGAGTTCGACACCCGTGGTGTAGGTGGTGGAGAGTCTCCCTTGAGTACCTTTCTTAGGCAAATCAAACTTGTATTAGTTTGTCCAACTGTGTGGCAGTCCATGTAGGAGCATAAGAATTTGGTATTGGAAATAAAAAAAAATTAGTTTGGAATAGTGGTTTATATATACACAGAATCTGTCTGAATGGAAAGTCTCCATAGATTAAGCATGTCCCACAGGCTGCAGGCTAATTGCAGATGGTATAATGTCCTATGAGAACTAGTTCTGCCTATCTAGCAAGGCAGCTATATATAGCTGTTCTTCAGTAGGTTGTGCAAAGTTGGACCTAGAATTGGGAATAGGATCATTCAGTTTTCAAATACATGTTCTACATCTCACTGTAACCTTTCTCTAAAATATTGTGAATCTTGGTGCCTGTTTTGTCTTCCATGCTTGTAAAACATACTGGATTCATTTCCCTATTAAGTGGACAACTCTCTAGCTGACAACTTCAAGACTGAACCAATGAAGTGCATCAGTCAAACTTTCCTAAAATATGCCCACAAGAGAGCCAGTGAAGTTTTTATACATTATTTCATTTGGTCTAGAGTGCCATGGTACAGTGAATTAGATAGTGTTAGGCTTCATCTGCTGCCTAATTCAATGTAACATAGCAGATGAGATATATCAGATGAGCAATGCTGTATTGGACTTGAAAGATAATGGATCTTCTAAAAGTATCACTGCAAAAATATTTCAAGACTTGTAATCATCATATAATCACTGGGACTCCAAGTAGAGGAAGAGGAGAAGGATAATGTTCTAAACAAAATGGATGGAAAAGTTGTTGATGCAAGTGCATGCCCAGTGAAGCGTTTTTTTAAAGAAAAAAAGCAAATTTCTTCTATATATATTTTTGTATTTCCCATTGTTCTAAGCACAAACTATTGTTTAGCTTTTATTTCTTTAGAAAAAAAAATAACCCAAAGAGCAAAGTAAGATTGATTCATTGGTTATCTTTGTAACGTGAAAACATAGAAAACATCATGATGATAGACCATCCAGTTCTCCATATAAGATATAATACAGTTCTTTTTTAAAAAAATGGCAGAGAAATGAGATCAGCAGTAGCCCATCCTGAGCTCAGCAGGTTTATCTGTGTCCCTGTTTTACTTTGCAGATAAAGCAAAGTGCAAAAACGAAAGTGTGTGTGTGTGTGTGTGTGTGTTTAAAAGGTTCTTAAAATGGTATCTTTTTGAAAATCACACAGGCTCAGCTGAAATTCATTTTGATTTGAAAAATGTTGGTAGAGATGATGGGGAATGCTCTTCCAGTATCACAAGGAATGTCTTCCAACTCAAACGTTGGAACTGTACTTCCGTATGCAAAATGTAGAATTGTGTCCTACATAGACTTGATTTTATTGGATGCTAGCAGTCTTTCTTGCTGTGATCGTGTCTTTTTGACTAGTTTTATGTAGCAACAACAGTGAAAGTTGTAGATGAAGTCTACATTTATTCTAAACTTCAGCCTGAAGTGGTCTTTACTGACAATAGGAACCTGACCAGGTTCCGTATTTCTCAATGTTCCTGATGCCAAGAATATTGCTCAGAAAAGTATTTGTGCCTATTAGAGTCTTATAGTATTCCCAGCGGTCTTTACTTCCAAGCATGAGCTTGGAAGCAAATAATGTCAGGAGCAGCAACTTCATTTATTTATAAGATTATTCTTCCATTTCTTTTGTCATTAGTCTTTATTAATGGGTCAGAGAAGATAGAATTGTGTGTTTAGTCATTCCCATAATTACGGGGAGAAAGAAGCTGTGTTCTCTAACCTTGCTCCTACAACCTTGACCCAGTGGTTAGGATGGCAAATGTCTAAAACAGAGAGCCTGCACTATCTATTTAGGGTTCTTGGACATTAAATGTTACCAGAAGCACAAACTGAAATAATAAACTCCTTGCTCAGACTTCCATCCTCTAGGTTTTTAGAAGGCAGCAATGAAGGCACAAGAAAGGCATGGGTAAGGCCATCTGATACAAGCCTTTATCCCCTATTCACATGGTGAAATAAAGTGGGAGAAGCCCAAAGACAGAGATTTAGTTTATGTATGTACTCTGCTCAGATCTGCCTTACAATTTTGCAAACATTTTTGTGCATTTATTTGCACAATAGGGTTTGAATTTTATATCTTGTTCTCAAAAACTCTCTTGAAAGTGTTTTTGAATTACCTTGTCACTGGTGTAGGGGTAAGGAACTCTTTTTAGTAGTTGCTGGTGGAAGAATTATACATTTTCCCAACATTTTGAGGTTTCCTTGACTCTTCATATTTCCCGTTTCCAAAAGCCTCAATGGGAGAAGTCCCCTCTTGATTTCTTCTCTTGGGATTGGATTGAAATAGAGAAAGTCAGGGAATCTGCAGACCACTGCAATTGTGATTATCCAATAAGAGATGGGACATTCAGGAACAGCTCTTAGCTATCTAATCTGCAAATAAATGTAAAAATACAAGAATAACATCAAACTTTTATTCCCCTTTGAAATATCAGGTGAAAGCTAATTTTCTTGCATTAAACTGAAAGAGAATCCAGAGGCAAAAAAAACAAAAACAAACCCTGAATATTTTTTCACATGAAATTAGTATACACACACAAACACAAGGCAGTTCTACACGTGTACAAGATATCAGTTCCTTGGTTGGAATTACATCACCCAAAGTCCCAATTAGACTTTGGACAAGTTACATAGACATTCTAGAAACTGTACTCTCAATGTAGGTAGAATGTTATGGTTGGTGAAGATTGCTAAATATAAGAATAACCATTTTTCCCCTTTGCTTTTAGCCAACTGTCTGTGAACGGGAACTGTGTGTATTTGCTTTCCAAACTCTAGGCGTGATGAATGAAGCCGCAGATGAAATTGCAACAGGGGCTCAGGTAAAATTCAAATAATTTACTTGTACAAGAATGAATTGCTTTTATAGAGAAAATTCAGTTAACATCCATCTTTGTATATCATTTTGTTTCATTTTATTGTCTTTTGATTAGTACAAAATATTCGTGGTACTTTGGTTTTACAGGATAACTGGCGTATTTCAAAAACACCAAACTTTTATGATACAGCAGATGAAAATTAGAATAAAGCAACTTCTCATGTTTTTATTACGGAAGTGTATTTTGTCAGTATTAGATAATCCATATTAGATACATGATTACAGATCGTAAGTTGTGATGGTCATAAAGTAGGTCATCAAGTAACTAGATCTTTATTACCTATTTTGTGAATGTTGTTAAGCAAATACTGTAGTTGCTAAGCGAACCCATTGTCTACAATGGGGAATTTTGCTGAAGAGCAGAAGTAAATGCCAGTTTTGTGGTATACATCAGTCAGGTGACCACAGGATGTTGCAAATGCCGTAAATGTGGTGCAGTTGCTGAGTGCACTGTGGGGAATGGCTATCAGAGCCTGGCTATCAGAACTTAAGAACTGGTTTGTAAGTATCTTTTGCAAGGGGCTCAGGTCTGGTGTAACTTTGACTGGTTGTAAGTCAAAGACTACCTGTATGTATACATTAGGGCTGTGTAGCAATTCAATCTCCAAAAGGTGCTACAAAGGGCATGTAGCAATGAACATAGCACTTACCTGCCCTGAGTGGAAGCATCTGTGCCTTTTCCTGAGCTGCTGAATGATCCTGGAAAATGAGCCAGCTACCGTAAGGCATTGCAGTCAAGCTTCCCATTCGTATTCCTTTTGTTCGGCAAAGCATTTTCTGGAGATCACTGTACTGCACACTCTTAATATGTCAGAACTTTATTCTAAAACTATTCCATCCCATCTTCCCTTTGCAACACCATACAGAAACTTCTTCATTCCTCCCTGTGATAGTTCTTCCATATCTTTATTCTCCAAAGCCAAGTTTATCAAGGAATCAAAAGTATGTAGCTAGGCAGACTTCAGATGAGTAAGCTTTAGGACAACCTCAATCTATGCTGATGGCAGGAATGAGAAGTCAGTTTCTTTCTAGGGCTGCTTTTACCACAATTCCCACCAATGGGAATTAGACCCTGGAAAGGGCTGCAAGTTCCACGCTGCTGCCTTCTAGCAATGATGTTGTGGCTAGACAGATACTTGTGTATCCTTGTTTTCTGGGTAGGAGGAGCAATTAATCCAATGCCCAAAATTCACCGAACCATACTTGCTCACTGGCATTAAGGTTGCCCATTCATGCCAAGTGTGAGAAAAGGAGAGAAGGGAAGGCAGCCTAAATATATTATGCTCCCTGATGTTTCTTTCTCACTGCCCTTTTTGAAAGAATCCTCTTTTTTATTTCCCTCCAGACGACTGAATATAAAGATTTCAGAATTAACCTTGGTGTGAGTCAGAGCCAGTCTGGGGCTGTAGGAGGAATCAGAGGGTTGCATTAATCAAATCCCATTTTTTTTAATATTCTCCCTGAATGAATCATTTTAAATCAAAGAAGTGTTATCAGAAAGATTGAAGGGCTGCGAACTATATAATTCATTTCACAGCACTTCATTAAGTAAAAATATGTTTACTACTTCAAGCGTTTGAATCGTTGTTGAACGGTCCTTTTAAGGTGTTTCTGTGCTACAGTAAATATCACAACGAATAATTTTTAAATGTAATCTTTGTTCGTAGATTGCTGCTGATCTTCTTAATTATTTCAGAAATAAATAACTTTCATTTGCATTCTGAAATATTTAAAATTGTTTGTTCAGGATTTTATCATAGACTCCAACAAAAAGGAGTCTAATAAGGTTAAAGGGAATATTTTAACATTGTGGCGCAGAGGGTTAAGAACGCTGTACTTTGTAATTAAGTATTCAGCTCCCAGCTGCCTGCAATTTAGCAGTTCAA
>JANHJO010005268.1:10607-21278 GCA_032468235.1 Pseudoxyrhopus heterurus | reverse complement strand
GCCTCCGCGATGGAAGGATGCTCTCCTTCAGGTGTTTTCTCTCTTGAGATTTCTTCATCCTCAGGAAGTTTGGTTGTAAACCGAGGATTTGTTCTTGAACCAAGTCGAACATTTAGCTGAATTTTTGGTTGTGAACCGATTTGGTTGTGAACAGAAGCATTTGTGAACCGAGGTTCCACTGTAGCTACAGTTGCCATAATATTCACTCAAAATTTGCTCTTGTATGAGATATAACCAGTTCTAATGTATCAAGTTACCTGACTTATTACTTGCCACATTTTTTTTTTAATTCACAGAGCATTTCCGCTTTTCTTCCTGGTCAGCCCATCTATCTCTTTCTTCAATTTTTCTATATTTAGTTTTTATCAGGAGGTCCTGTTGTCTGCTTTGCTGCTTTGCCTACTTTTCTTTTTTAATGTACTGACCATTTAGTATTTTGTCTTGCCCTGTCTCTTTTCTATACTCCACTTGGACTTTCTTGTAGGCCAATTGGGTCTGTCTAGTCCTCATTAATCCCCCATGGTATATTAGCTTCAGTGCAATTTATGTAATCATTAAAATATTAAAATAATATACATTTCAGCACTCATAAACATTGGCTTTTATTTTTCAGCAATAGCTCCTGTTCAGCTCCTGTTTCTATTATCAGTTTGAATACCTGCCCTTGTTTTGTTTCTCACAACTATCTGGTTTTGTACTCAGTGACTTCATTTGGGAATAAAATTATAATCTCATAACTTCGTTTCTTTTTCAAGACTAAGAATTGGTTGTGGCAATTATGATATCTCCCCTCCCCTCCCCTTTCCTCATTGTCCTATGATGAACTGTTTCACCCAGTTAAAAGTTATGGGAACAAGAGTTTTAGTACTATACAGATTATGGCAGAATTTTGGAAGATACATTGCTGCAATAATACTCTTCTCTCTCTCTTTTTCTCTTTTGGAATTATATTGTGGCTTATTTCCTTGAGCTTAAGGCATTTACATAGAATCTCCACACTAACCCTAAGGAATGATGGGATTAAGTTAGGCTGGAAATGTCCTAGCCCAAATTCACTAATCTGTGCAGCTTTAGTCTAATACCTTAACCATTGAGATGTACTGAGCTATCATACTTACTATACTGCATTTCTTATGGATTGCTCTGAGGCAATTTCCATGAAATATATGCATCCGTGAAATACTGAAGATGTATTATATGCATCTTTGTGGATGATGGATTTAGAATACTAGGTGTATAGGATGAAATATTTTCAAGAATACATAAGGAGTTTGGTAACACTCTGAAATAGAAAATTGCATGTTGCATAATTTTATTGGAGAGTTTACCAGACATATATGTAATAATTACTCTAACCCCCAAACTGGTCTGAGTTTGAGAAATTGCCTCACTCACCAAGATTCAGGTATAGATTCACCCAACCTATTTGCAATTTATTTCAAGCAACTCATTCAGGAGTGGCTGTCAGTAATGTCCCATCTCCTTAGGGAAGGTGGTCTAATAAGAAAAAAAAAAGTATAATCATTAGTTTTGAACTGACAAGGATAAATTTACTGCTTGCTACACAAAAGCAACTATACAGATAAAAGAGGCAGTATTGTACAGTAAAAACCTCTGTAAATAATTCTGTGCAGACGAAATAGACTTCTTAAAGCAGTGTAAACAAATTAATTTTTGTCCCAACCCACATAAATAGTGCACATCATACAGACAAAATATATCAATGTTCAGTTGTACTTACTTCAAATTCTAAATCATAAGAAAAGTCACATAGGAAAAGTCAGCGAACATATCTGAGAAAGTCATCAATTTCCAATAGTTGCCTGATTTCAGCTTTGTCTTGTCCACATGGCTTTCTCCAATCCTTTTAAGGACATAGTTTTTCCTGTCAGATTCTTCCTTCTCTTCCTGCTTCTCCATTCCTTCTCCAGCCTCCCTGCCACCCTCCGAGACTGGTTCAAAGATGTCCCAAATCTCCCAACATAACTGATTCATATTGGGTTACCCTGTTTACCTTTGCATGTTAGTAAATTTTATAACCTGAGTTATTTAGAATAATTTATAAATTTTGTAGATTTAATGTTAATTATTTTAAGTTATATTTTTGTCACTTGATTGTACAGATGTTTTATTGTATTTATTATCTGATGTCATAATATACGCAGGTCTTTGACCAAAATAAAACACCATCTCCAGCACTACAGATCTCTGGTTTGCCTCTGTAGTTGATTGCTATGAACAATCTTTTCCCATAAATTCATCACCTGGCATCATTGCTTCTCTTTCCCTCCATTTTTGCCCCTGTAGGATGGACATCTCTGCTAAGATGAATTGTTCCCCTTGTTCTGCTCAGTTTTTTTGCTATAGGGTGGTAGCAAGGACAGAGAGGTTAGTAACTCTTTACTCTATTTGTTCCAAGCCTTTCTTTTCCTCTACTATCCTGACTTACCAATTCCAAACATTTTCAGAACCTTTTAGGCTACTCTGTTTATCCCAACTTAAGCCTTTTCTCATCATTCTTTACTTCTTTGTTCTATCTTCCATCCCATTACCTGACCTTTACAGATTCATTTAAAATATCATTATGGATGCTAGGATGCTAGCAGAAAGGGCAACCCAATCCTGATTCTTTATTTATTCTGATGTATTTCTTATGTCCTGCAATTTATCCTGGACAATAATTTCTGTCTTACATTAGCTTCTTGAACTTGCCTTTACATGGATTTACAAGTTGGGCTGGGAGAATAATAATAATAATAGCATTAGATTTATATACCGCTTATCAATGCTTTTTTCAGCTCTCTCTAAGCAGTTTACAGAATCAGCATATTACCCCCAACAATCTGGGTTCTCATTTTACTGACCTCAGAAGGCTGAGTCAACCTTGGAGCTCATGGGATTCGACCAGCCAAACTGCTGATCCGCAGTACTCTGTTCTTACCACTTGAGCCACTGCGGCTCCATAACAACTTCCTCAAATCAACTCCTTTGAATTATCTAAATATTTCTTTATAGTCGTTTTTAATCAATAGTGGTTTATCACTCCTTTCTTTTTTCAACTTCCCAGCCTAGTCTGTTGCCATGGCATTTCCTAGTGGTCTCTGAACCAAGCACTAACCAGTTCTGATCCTGTTTAGCTTTTGGGGATTAATTCAGGTCTGCTAGATGTTGCCATTGTTGCTATTATTATTATTGCTTTTGAGTCAGTGTAGAGTCCTTGTGACTGCCTGGACAATACCCTGCGGTTTTCTTGGCAAGATTTTAGAAGTGGTTTGTCATAGCCTTATTCCTAGGGTTGACAGAGAGTGACTGGCCCAAGGTGACCCAGCTAGCTTTGTTCCTCAAAAGGGCTTAGAACTTATTGTTTTCCAGTTTTCAGTCTGGTGCCTTAACCATTACATCAGACAGGCTTTTTACACAATGTAATTAAGCTAGTGATAAATTACATTGGCCTTTAATGTTGATGTTTACAAAGTTGACATTCACCCATAAGAGCCTTGGCTGCAATTAATAAAGTCAATGAATGTCAGATTCTGATAATCAGCCTGCTTATTCGAATTTAGAATAAGTTTTATTCTGAGTGCATCAAATCATCAAATATTAACCATTCCCCCAAATCTCTCTCTTTCTTTTAGTGATAACTTCACCGGATCTGCACAAACATGGGGAGATATGGGTAGTTCCCAACACTGATCATGTGTGTACGAGATTCTTCTTTGTGTACGTACTGCGATCTTTCAGTTGAATTATTTTTACTGAATCAAAGTTTATTGTTATGTTAAAGTGTACAGAATGCTATCTGCTTTTCATTATACTCTAATATCTAGCCAAATTGCCTTCTGGTTTAAAAACTTTTTGCCTACGAAAAGAAAACTTTAGCCAAATTTTTCATTGAACCAATTGTGTATTTAGAAAAAAAATAACCTAAAGAGATGCTTCTGGTATGACTGAACAAGAGTCCAATCTAAAATTTGAGTCCCCTTCCCCTTGAGAAAACACCAAATAACTATAACTACAAAATAAGAGAAATTTCCATGTATTGAATTGAAGTCCAGTTGAATGGAAAATGATACAAAAAATGTAAGTTAGTTTCTCCTTTATATTTTGATTCTTTAAAAGGATGAAATTACTTGTAACTTTTAATGATTAAGATACTAACTTGGATGAAGGGGGTTCCCTCTTCATGTTCTCATTTAAATATGAACCTCAGCTGCTCTGTCATTCTCTCTCTCTGCTAACATATTTTGCAAGGTTACTGTATTGAGGATATGCTTGTGCAAGCTGCTCTGAGCTCTCAGATTTATGGTAGGATTAAAAATGCTAATGGTAATACAAGATCTCAAGAGTGCATCTAAATTTGATGTATACCTCTACTAGGAATTTTCCAGCCCCCCCCTACTTTTAATTAAACTTAAACTTTCTCAGAAGACTCAATTATTTCAGAAACTTTTCAATAATTTTTAATTGACATAGCTACCGCTAAATGATCTTTCTTAGCAAAATTAAATACAGAATATTTTTCAGTGAATAGGGAATATGACAAAATATGGACCATTAGATGGACCAGTTAAAACTAAATTAACAATACAATAACAATTACAACTACAACAACTATAATATCAATTATCTGCATTTTGTACAAGTTCCTTGGAAGTTTAATACATGTTAAAAGAAGTGCCCCAGAACTAAAAATTAAAAATCCATATATTTACAATAATGTACATAACATTAGTAGTAATTAGTCCAGTCGCTTGCTCGTGTTCATATCAGAAGCAACTAAGGCATTTCCAGGTTAAAAGGATTAGCCAGTGACATCTCCATTGCCCGGGGGATGCCCAGATGGGGGCTCCTTTCAGGTCCCCATTAATGTGCCCACTGAAGACCTATCAATCTACCTGCAATTACATGCTTTCAAACTGCTAGGTTGGCAGGAGCTGGAGCGAACGGAAGCTCACCCTGCCATAAAGCAGCACTTGGATCTTGAATGTTTGTCAACCCAGTATCCTAACCACCTGGACTATCTCGCTCCTATTAGTCCAGGAGATAGATTAATATTTCTCTTTAAGGAGAAAAAAGTTTATCGTCATATGCTGTTAAAACATTGTTACTCTAATCGTCTTCTATCTTCCTGGTTAAGACCAAGGGCAATCAAAGATCTCAATAGGATCATACTGGCCAGGAAGCAACAGAGAGAAACCTGGGAAATATCCCCAGTAACATTGACCAGAATGATAGAAAATTATAAGTCTATAAAGGTACCCCATTCATACTAGAACTATTACTTCAGCATTGCTTCATTGTCAAGGCAAGAATCATTGGAACAGCCTTTGGGATAACTGGTGATAGTTTCTCCCTTCAATCAGCTTCTTCATGGTATCCTGATTAAAAACTGCAGACTCTACTGCAGGGGTGTCAAACTCACGGTGCCATGGCGGTGTCACGTGATGTATAGGGACTTTTTTCCCCTTCGCTAAACCGGGCAGGGGCATGACTAGCATGTGACGCATCTGGCCCGTGGGCCGTGAGTTTGATTGTTGCTCTACTGCAACAATCTTTGCAGAATACGACACTCATTTGTGATGTAATAATACCTTGCTTCCCTGTTTTCCATTTTCACCAATAGTTACAAGTAGAAATCTGATGTTACATTTTTTCTTTTCTTCACTAATAGAAGATAACAAAAATGAAAGCTACATACAGAAAGGATGAAATTTGAATTTGTCTATCATACTATGGATGAGTTCAAACTATTAAACACTTTTTTCCTATATACTTTCTGTTTTTGTTTAGCTATGAAGATGGCCAAGTAGGTGATACAAGCATAAACACTCAAGAGCCAAGCATCCATAAAGAGATCCTGCGAGTCATTGGTAATCAAACTGCTACTGGTTGAAAGGACCTCTTAATTACTTCTTGTGTTTTGGGAGCCTTCCTCAGTCTCAAAGCTGGAATTTGAACTGAAGAAGACATAGTGTAAAAAAGTATTTCTTTTTTTTCCTGAACAAATTAACCCTTTGAATACTTTTTTCTTACTTAGTATTTCTTATCACAAAAGTTNNNNATCCATATCCCAAAAGTAGGGAGATATGTTGATACAATGCAGGTGATAATTGAACAGAAATTTTGATTGTTCACAATAAACATACTTTGAAAAGGAGTTTTGTGCTGCTATTTTTATATTAAAGATTTGAATTGGATCATTTTACTATTGTATCTATATTTCTAAATGTGTGATGACTACAGAAAGGCATCTACTTCTTTTTAAAAAGTGGAATCCTACCTAAAGGGAATTACTGAAATATTTGCATTTTAATACACCATAAGAATCAGTTGCTTGAGATTTAATAAATAAGATGGAAAGGTTAGCTATAATATCTTTTCTTTTTATGCAAAAGATATATGGGATCCAAAACATTACAGAAAAAACATCTTTCTGTTCTGTTGACCTAATATATATGTGTCCTAGCTTAAAATTATTTTATTAATTGTGGTATAACAGCATGTATCTGAAGCTGTACAGGTTTTATTCGTTTACAGGGGTGTCAAACTCGATTTCATTGAGGGCCGCATCAGGGTAGTGTTTGACTTTGGGGAGCCATGTGTGGGTGTGGCCATGGTGGGCGTGGCCAGCTCGATATCACTCGTGTCAGAGGTGCCTTTGGTGGCCTGAGCACTCTGCCAGCAAAAATAGGTTCCTGGGCTCCATTTTCAGCTGCAACAGCTTCCTGCAACCCTCTGCCAGCAAAAACAGAGCTTGAGCAGCCACCCACGGCCTCCCAAGCTCCGTTTTTGCTGGCAGAGGCACCACGGGCTGGTCCTTTGCTATTTCCAGGGCAGCCCCATGGGCCAGATCTGAGCCCCCTGTGGGCCGGATTCGGCCCCTGGGCCTTGAGTTTGACACCTCTGATTTAGATGAAGGAGCTTTTAGAGAAAACATTCCTGGTGGATTCAATCAATACATCTTTCTTAAATTCTTGGGAAGACATTTTTTGCCCCCTGTAAGTGCATAAGAGTTTAGTTAATATCTGATCTTGTTCATGTTACCCTTATGAAAATTTCAAATTATTATAGGCAAAACACTTGAGCTTTTACAGCTCAAAATATTCTGATTTTTTTCCACAAGCATTTAACAATATTCATGCGACAAAAAAATGTGCAGCTGTTCTAAAACCTAATTGCAAAAGTTTTGCCGTTTTTTTTCTTTTTTTCCCAATGAAAACATGCTTTTGGATATACAGTCTTTTCAATTTCACCGTGCACACATAAATGGTAAAAATCACATTGATCCTATTTGCAGAGCTGTTTCACATGGAACATGTAGTTTGTGCATGTATTTGTACAGTGGGGCAGCTAATGAGCCTTGGATCTGTGCCCCTTTTCCCACCATTTTTTAATCTTGGTATGAACTAGACCCACACATACATAGAGCAACTTGTACTTATTCATTGCATTTCTCAGGATACAAAACAATTTGTAGCTACTTGCAATAATCTTGATACACAAAGAAGAATCTATGCCCAAGGCTACTACTCATTGCATACATTACATGTACTTCTGGAGAATGTGAGAAACAGCATATAACCTCTATCACATTCAGAGCTGAGTTTGCTGTCTTGTTACTGAATTGCGTAAAACAATCACACCTAAAGGCCAACCCAACAAAATGGTCAGCATCTTATTCTCATTGATCCTGAGGGTGGTGGTTCTTATTGTCTATTTCGTTTTGACACCCATGAACTATCAGTGATTCTTGTCTACAACGTTTTATCCTAATGGGAAACAAAACGAAAGTTTCCCTAATGCAAATAAGAAACCCAGTGGCTGATAGCAATATCAATGTTGCCTAATGAAACAGTTCTAAGACTTCTTTCATCTGATAAATCCTGTAATAATTAGTTGGGAAATCTGTAACGAGAAATTTCTTTGAAGTGTCGTTGCCATTCATTTTCTTTTTTAAAAAAGGGTTAATTTAACATATTTAAACATTAAGTGACTTAAAATTAGAGTAAACCTCTAACCAGTGCAATAAATAGGACAGTTCTCCTCTATTGACTGGTACCTATGGAAACAGTTATTTTCCAATATGTGTTGTAACATTTTTTTTAATATCAGTCAAATAAAAAGACAATTTAGACAGGAAGATAGCAAGTTTGCTGATTCAGTTGATGTTTACAGTAATCGTTGAAGAAACAAGATGATAACTATTGTAGCAGAAACTATCCAAGTAGAGGCACTCCTTAACATCCATTCAAACTTGTGAGGGCACTCAACAAATCAATACTTATGATGAGCCCTCAAAGTTTTGGCTGCTGCAACACCCCTGTGGGCACATGATTATGATCTGGGTGCTTGGCAATTGGCCACAATTTCCGACCATATCAGGTTCTTGCAATCACATGATTTGTGACTTTTCCCTGCAGGTTCCCCACAAGCAAAGTCAATGGGGAAACCAACAAAGAGTCTGAAATCACAATCATGTGAGGTCCTTGCTTAATGATCTATGGTGATTTGCTTAATGATATAGAATGGCTATAGAATAGTCTTTATTGGCCAATTGTGATTGGACACATAAGGAATTTGTCTTTGGTGCATGAGCTGTCAGTGTACATAACAAACAACAAAATGATATAATAATCATAAGATACCAATAGGGGAAGGTAACAGGAAAGATGAGAAGGATAATATGGTAACTGGAACTGGCATTTTAAGTGGTGCTGTCACATGATGTATAAAGGGATGGAAATTCTGAACCCAATTATCAATAAGGAAGGACTACTTGTAGAAACAATTTATCACATTCATTAGTAGTTCTGCTAGGTGTGTATGGGAACAGTGTTCCCATACACACCTAACAACATATCCAGCTAAAATGGCTTATAATTCTTTCTGGATTGCAAATATCGACATAGCATATGAGCACACATTTCAAATTCTACACATTCAGTGCTATATAACTGCTTATCTTTATAAGCAGTTGAGATTATGAATAGGCCTATATGTACATTGACGGCTATCACCCCAATTAGTTCTATTTTAGTAAATATCTGTATAGCCTTTCAAGCATAATTAATAAACTCTACCCATGCTATTTAAATTAGAAATTGCAGGACAAATAAAGGAAGAATCTATATTTGGTAATGAACAAGCAGGTTTTCATTCAAGGCATGCTACCATTGCTCATGTGCTGGTTTTATGACATTTAACTGAGAAATACATCCATGAAGGAAAGACCTCATATGTGGCTTTATAGATTTTCAATCAGCCTTTGATTCCATTTCAAGAGCAATAGTGTGTAGGAAATGGGAAAATACTGATATAGACAGATGCTTTCTCATTCAATGCTTGTGTGAAAATTCTATCAGGGACTTATCCTCTTTACTTGTACTCTTAGCATTTTTCCTCTGGTGTAATCTAATGTCCAAACATTATACAGTATATAAGTGACACAAGTCTGTAGAGATTCTCAGCCATCCAGGTCATGGTTGTCCCAAAGGTGCTTTTTCAGGAGGCAACTGGACTTTGTTTTTTCTCTGAAGAAATTTTGCTTCTCATCCAAGAAGCTTCTTCAGCTCAGACAGGATAGTGGGGAATGGAAGGATTTATATTTCTTGCAGACAGCTGGTCATTTGCATCATTTTAGAGGGTCGTTGAAGCATTTGGATATTATCTGTGTCCTCAGGGTCATCTGAGTAGTGCTCCTGGTAGTCTGCAATTTTGAGAAAAAAGGAGAGAAAAATTGCAGATTACAGGAACCAGAGCACTACTCAGGTGACCCTGAGGACACAGATAAACCTCTAAGTGCTTCAACAACCCTCTAAAACAGTATCAAACTCACATGATGTATCACAACTATTCCCCCCTTCCCTAAACCAGGCATGGGTGTGGCCACTGTGTGACGCATCCGGCCTGAGGACTAGAAGTTTGACAACCCTGATCTACATTGTACCTTATGAAGGGCTCATTGCTAATAACAATGCTAATAACCTTTTTAGCTAGACATGCCAAGATTTGAGACTAATATCTCATGCATGTTTATTGCAAGGAAAGAAAAGGACTATTGACTTAGTGGAGCTCCCTGGTAAATGCATATAATTCACATCTTAAGGTGGCTACTCAAAACTGGTGAAGACTGATTTATTTGTACAGAAGGTAGCAATATTTGCTAAGCATTAATAGAATATAAGAAGTGCCTGCTGAAATTAATCTATGGTTTAATTTCTCTGTGTCACTGGTCTCAAAATGTCTTCCATTCATTTACCCTGGTTTCTTTTAGGAAACTATATATCACCATTATAATTTTTATAGTGATATTCTTCTATAAGGAAAATATATGTGTGACATGCATAGGCATGTAAAAGTGGACTGCAAGGATAAGTCACTCTCTGAGGAATCCAAGTCTGTTATCCACCTATTGGTGTTGACATCTGAGGCAAAGATCTGTATAAAGAAGTCTATGTATATGTGCCTGTCTTGTGCAGGGGTGTCAAACTCAAGGCCCATGGGCTGGATCCAGCCCATGGGGATCTGGCATACGGGGCCACCCTGGAAACAGCAAAGGACCAGCCCACGATGCCTCTGCCAGCAAAAATGGATCTCGGGAGGGGCATGTGTGGTCAAGTATCTTGGCTGCTATGCATATTTATCTTGGATGTTTTATTATTTTAAAATATT